>PVKS010034296.1:0-20997 GCA_004027875.1 Aplodontia rufa | reverse complement strand
GAACAAACATGGACAGCAATTTCTCACAGTTCTGGAAGCTGGGAAGTTCAGGATCGAGGTATAGGCAGGTTCGGCCGCTGGCAAGAGCTCATCTTCCAAAGGAGCAGGAACACCACGAGCAGCAGAAAAGTGCGAGAGCTTTCTCCCCAAAAGAGGCGAAAGCCCGGGACTGCTGGCCTCCACCCTGCCCCCTTGAGGCCTCTCTACATTAGCTCGTTCATTGCCACACCTGGATTTCGGAGGCACACGTTTGACCAATAAGCCTCTACATGCGCCTTTTGAAGGATCTAGAATAATTGGCAGGTGATACCAATTCGAAATGTCTCAAGCCCGTGTCCACACCCTGTTTTTCAAGCTTAACAACATACAATCTAGCAGCCCCTCCCGAAGGAGCTTATGCGAACAGCAACAAGATCCAGGGCAGCTGATAAAGTAAAGGTCGGACCCCAACATTTATGTATTCATTTAATTTGCTATTCGGTGTAACAATCGTTTCTTGAGCTCTTGGAGGGGGACGGTGTTCTAGCTTATTCATCTTCATATGAAAGCACCCAGCATGAGTCCTGTCGTTGGCACTTGGTACATTTTTGTAGAGCTGGTGTATGGGCCTTGGTTGCTGCACAGAGAGACTTTTCTCGGTTGGAGTTGCCTGCTGGTGGCTCTGGAGGATAGTGAATTCCAGGCAAGGACTTGGGGGCATTTGATAACCAGGCAGTAGATAGGATCCATGTCTAAAGCCTGTTAATTTGAGGTTCTGTTTTTCCCCTATTTCTCTAAAGTGTCCCCTATTTCTCTAATGTTAATTGGACTGCAGATTATCCTGCAAGGCCTTTGTTAGCACTGATATTTAATGTGTTTTGTGGCAGTACTGGGAGCAGAGGGCTTTTCTCTGTTTTCTGGGGTCAGCATGAACAGTGTTCATGTTGAGAAATAGTTCCTGTAAGAAGACTTTCAGGTTGTTATTGAGAGTTAGGCTGAGCCCCAGGAAAGAATGTGGCGGCGGGGGGGGGGGGGTATTCTTCTAATATAGTCAGTGCTCAGGAAACAAGTATGAGACATTTTAGAATAAGTCAATTTATTAGCATCCAAGTTAGAAGCAAATTTACTTAAACATCAGAAGATAGTTGGGTGTAGTGATGCATGCCTATAATCCTAGCTTCCCAGAGGCAGAGGCAGGAGGGTTGCAAGGTCAAGGCCAGCCTTAGAACTTAGCAAGACCTTATCTCAAAAGAAAAATAAGAAGGGCTGATGATGTGACTTAGTGGTTGAGCATCCCAGGGTTAAACCCGCAGTACTGGGGGGTGGAGGGGTGGGTGACATACTGAAGATAATAGGACTCTTTAAACATGTTACCTTAAATTATCTTAGTTTTTGATACCTAGTTACACCACTGATTATTCACAAGGTTCCCTAAATTATCATGGATCTGAATATTCTTCCTCTTATATTTATGACAATTTAAAAAAAGCATTAATTTTGCCCAATAAGCTTAGAATTTCTCTGTATCAGAGGTTGTAAAATGGTAGACCAGGGGCTAAATCTAGCACACACAAAAAAAGTGGCATTTACAGTATGTTGTTTTAATTTAACTGGTTGCATGTGTATGTAATTTTGGAGATTTTACCCAAAAATCTAGACTTCTCGCTTGTCTTTCAAAGAAAAATATTGGAATTGGCCTAACTCCACCAGGCTTTCTATGTAGCAGCCATTGTCGGACCTTGGAGGCCAGATGAGGCATGTGCCCCCCACTTAGCCACAGTCATCTTCGCAGTGTTGTTATTTTATACCCTGCTGGCTTCTCTCATTGGTGGGGCCTTTCTGTCCTCTGAGGGCAGTTGAGTTTCTGACCCTGGCTCTATATGTAATGCTCACAGGCAGGTCGTAGCTCTTACTTCCATCCCACAAAGGGGACTGCTGAACAGTGTAAAGTGTTCCATTGGATTCGGGTAGAGTGTTCTGCTTTGTAAATGATTCCAGCCAGCCAACCATGTATCCAGAGTGAGGGACAAAAAATGTATTCCTCCTGTGCTGCGCCGCTGGCGTCAGGAGGGCTCTGGTCTGGGCCTGAAGTACCCTGCAGGCTGCTTGCTCGCCTAAGCTCGCAGTTCCTTGGCACCTGCACGTGGGGAAGCGTCCAGTGGAGTGGCAGCAGGCTCCGTTCCATCCATTCACACAGTTTTTTGAATGTTTCTGAATGCGGGCAGCCAAGAGAACATCGGCTGTGCCAGTGAGTAGTGCGGGTCCCTGCCAGAAACATCTAACTTCAAAGGGAAAAGAAAGCACTGTGGGCCCCTGTGGAAGGCTTTTGATGACACTGAATTGGGCTGATTTGTACAGAGAAGGAAGAGGGTGCAGAGCGTTCTGTTGGACTACCTGTTTTGGATGGCCTTCCACTCTGTCCCGGAGGTGCCAAGATAATTAAGAAGCCAGAGCAGCAGCACTGAAAACCTAGCCATGTAAATAAAATAAATACAAGGAATTTCTGTTTTGGTCTCACAGCTCCTTTAGAATTAGGAAAAGATCTTGAATGAATCTTGTGGCAGATTCCGTTGAGATTGAATATTCATAATCTATTTTGATTGCACCTAGATTTCTAAGGGTGGATCATCTTATAATCCATCAACCTAACGTGTTGATTCTAAGAGAAAAAGAATTTGTGCTTTTTGTTTGAGCTTGAATTACTTTCACACTGGCTGAAGACTGAAGTCTGATACTTGGAACTTGTCAATAGCAAAATGTACTCTTTAAAAGTCCAGGAGCCTCTCCCAAGTGCCCGCCCGAGTTGTCGGCGGCAGGAGGGGTCTGATTTGGTGACTTCCTGACACCTCCATAACTCACTTCACATTTGTTTCTATCCCCTTTCCTCTTGTGCCCTTCCCGATGTCTTGTAATTTCTCTTGCTCTCCTGGATTCTTTTCTTGTTGGTTTTCCCTTTATCCTTTCCTTACTTCCAGCTGCCTGCTCTCCCCAGTGTCCTGTTTTCATCTTTTTACTATTCCACCTCTAACCGAAGACACAGGAAAATCTAACATCCAGTGTGGGCAGACAGCTGGGAAGGAGATATTAAATGAAAAGGCAGTGTTTAGGTTGTAGATGCATAATTAGGGGGAGAGGCAAGGAGAGCTATTTGGTAGTGAGGATTTGGTTGGAGGAGGACAGCATTTCTGTAGCAGTGTACTAAAAGCATCTGACCATGCTTTAAAATGAATCTCTTCCCTGTAAGAGCAGCAATGTAAAAGAGTGGGTGTGGCAGAGGCAGTAATGCTAATATTGTGTTTGAGATCTAATTAAAGGTTTACAAAGAAGTAGAGGTGTAAGACTAGAAAATGTTGGCATTTTCACCTTTGGAAATGATGTTTTGTTGTAAAGACTTCATGGTACAATATGTTTAAAATGTACCTTTTCAAAAGAAATCACAAGTTGAATTGACCGCAAAATAAGAAGATTGGTGTTTAAAATCATTTGTAATTTTAAGCCACTTTAACTCAAAACTTAAATCTAATTATATTGATACAAAAGGCAGTTTCACTGATATTATGGTGCTTACAAATCCTTCCCTTTCATATCCTCAGCATTCTATGAAATGCAGCTGATACTGCCTTTTCTTCTCTAAATCAGATTTTAAAAATCTTTTGTCCAAGGGCTGGAGCAGTGGCTCAGCAGTTACAGCACTTGCCTGGCATGTGCAAGGATGTGGGTTCAACCCCCAGCACCATGTACACAATGAAGTGTTGGAGCAATGAAAGCCACATGAAAAACTAAATAAAATTGATTCTCTCTCTCTCTCTCTCATTGTCCCTCTCTCTTTAAAAAAAAATTAAAAAATCTGTTGTCCAAGATTTGTCAGGAAATGTCATTTCCTGATCATTTCACTAGTTAGAACATAGTTCTACGACTATCTTTTTTACATGTGAAAAATCTGCATTTGTTTCTAACTCATTAAACAAATGAATTGAGGCATTTCCTATAATAACTGAATGAAGGGCTGAATCAAGATAGCACACCCTTATCACTTTAGAATATTTACTTTAAATCCCCTATACTTGTCCCGGTCTGCCTACCCCCTACAATAGAGAAAACAAGGATGGTAATCCTTGTTAACATCTTGACACTCCAGACACTCACAACCCTGGACGTTTGCATGAGTCATTCTTTTTGCCCACATATGGCTCCCAAACCTTCCCCAGCCTGGCAGATTCCTGCTCAGCTGAGTAGCTCTAGTGAGTATCACCGCAGAGCCTTCCTTTACTTACCTGGGCAGAACTCATTCCTTCCTATCTGTGTCCATAGTTCTTTCCCCATGCTTCCTCTGCAGGGCTTATTACATTGTATTGTAAAGAAAATTGATTATAAAAATGGCAGTTATGTGTTTTCGTGTGTGTAGACAGGAAGCTAGACTAGAAGGCCCTGAGGGCAAGAAGAAATTGGTTTGTGGTTATATCTCCAGAGCCCAGAACCTGGAAGATACTCAGTAATGTTTGTCAGATGATTAACATAAGTATTTTCATATCCAATTGTCCCCTGTTGAGTAGACATTGTTCAGTGACATTAGTTGAGTCGAGGTGTTTTTTCAGATAATGTGGGTAAAAGCTGGATGATCATGTAGGACTATGGGTATGCTTTGATAATAGAGATTGGCTCATATCTGAAGATAAAATAGAAGACTTCACTTCTAATATACAGGTTGTCTATTTCTTTGGTTCTTTGCAGAGGTGAAATAACAATGAAGAGAATTAATATTTCTGACACTTCAACAATGTGGTTGATGTTCAATATTTGCTAAGGGCTGAAAAATCTTAAAAGGGGTGTGTGTGTGTGTGTGTATGTGTGTGTGTGTAAGTGAATGATGGATATACATATCCACATATAAAATTGCCATCCTATCTGTAAGAATTCTGTAATCTAAAGCTTGAAAGGCATTTTTTTCTTTATGGCCCAGAATTGTGGCTTTCAGTTGTAAGATGGGTGTTGAGGACTACTCTCTGATTTTCTTTTATTAGCTCCTGAGCCAAAGCCAGGGTGATTCACTTGAAGCTGGGGTTGCCGGCGCCCTCATTCGCTAAAATGTAGTTAAATCAAAATAAGAAATAAAGCTGGCAATACAATCCGAAGTTTCTAACAGAGGTCTAAAGAAAATTTAGCAGAATGTTTAGTATTTCCCTCATCAATTTCATAGATTAATGTACCTTCATATGTTAGTAGACATATAAAATACACGTATTTGAGAGAGGATTAAAGTGTTATGATATCCAATGAATGTAACTAGACCAAATAAAATATAGTTTATTGCAGAAGCTTCGGAAGTGGCATTGCCAGAAGGAGCACAGGAAACAAAGAATAAAGAAGTCACAGTGGGAGAGTGGGTTGCTCTCAGAAGGGGGAGGAAAATCATTTTGTGAACCAGCAAAATCTGATTCTAAGTCCTTAACTAAGCATTGTGATTTCTTATTCTGTTTTTTATATGCTACATAGTTATTGACTATCTACTAGGTGCTATGTGGAAACCATGAAGCATATTTATACTCAAGGAGTTTATAACACATATAGTTCAAAAATTTTCAATAATTAGAGTACAATAGTAATGGCATCATGGTTGTTAAACAAAATAACAAAATGAATGACTTAAATACATAGTTTTTCAGAAATTCATGACATTCAGTAAATACTAGGAAATTAACTTTGGGCACGGAGCTAGTCTTTGAAACATATTTGAATTTTGGGGGTATCATTTGGTTTTATTTCTAGGTAAATTATAGAAATGTTCTGAGACCCTTGGCACTTATATTCTTATATGATGCATGAACTCTTTGATTAACAGTTATACATTCTAATATATTTTAAATATTCCAATAACGTATCTAGAAATCCAAGCCTGCCTCACTTCCACTTGCTTTGTGTGACCACACACTATGTACTATGTAGTAGCTATGTGCACAATTATGTAAAAATTGTTCAACAACTTTGCAGTGTGGATTTTGGAGCCAAACAAACCTGAATGGGAATCCAAGTGGTGGTACTTATTAGTCGTCAAACTTTGAATAAAGTACTTAGCCTCTTTCTGTGCTAACTTTGACATCTCTGTAATGGAGGGTACCACATAATAGTATTGCTGTCAGAATTGAATGAGAGAAGCACTATTAAGTACTTACCGCAGGGGTTAGAACATAGTAGAAACTAAATAAATATTCTCTTGTTAAATGTAAATGGTAAATTGCTTGGGAGTCTGAATTGTTTTCTAGTAGATACTTTAAAATTGTAATTACTGCAATAAGGGAAATAGCTTTAATTTGAAAAAGCCTCAATTTGCAATTAATTTAATATAAAAGGTTTAAATAGTTTAAAAGTTTTCCACTCTTAAAACTTATTTAGGGAAAAATAAGTGTAAGTTTTTGTGTTTATTCCGTAAGATTTCATGTTGAATTATATTAGGAAAGAAAGTCAGTGTTTAGAGAATGCCTTAAATCTTTGTCAGTAGCATGGGCATTCCAAAATGTAAATTTTGTACTCTGTACAGATCAGTGATTTCCACACACTGTCTTTTTCTGGTAGTAAAAATCAATCTACTATTAAGGTCTTAAATGTCCTCATTTAATTATGGGGAAGTTAATGAAATTCTGCCTCTTCCGCATTCTAAATAACACCATAGTGGATCATTCAGATCTGAGCATCCTTAAACTGCCCTTTCCTACAAGGTAGTTAAACTGCAGTCATTGATCACTTTAATTTGTTGCCTTTCATCTTGGGCTGCTTTAATTTGAAAAAAAATGCAATTTTTTTCACATACTTTTATCTGAAAATGTTAATAGGTCAAAATATAATATTCGACTTTTAAAACCTATGAAAATGGATGCCTTTGTAGTAAGCCTTTATTCTAAAATAATACTGAGGTTGACATCATTTCAAATGAAGATATTAAAATGAAGACAGAAAAATGAATACACCCTCTTAGTGTCAGATATTTTGTGAAATTTACTTTTACTTTGAAAGTAATGAAGATTAACTCTATTGTAAAGACAGGTTCTTGCCTTATTTTAATCCAAAAAAGGATTTTCCCATAACTTATGAGCTTGGGATGGAAGCTACCTGGTTTCATATAGGTTTTTTGTACTATGTAATATGTATAAATTGTTGGTGATATCATGATTTTAAAGTAGATGAGGGCTAGAGTGGTGCCTCAGTGGTAGAGTGCTTGCCTGGCAATGTGCAAGGACCCAGGTTCAAACTCCAGCACCACATACACAACTAAGTATCAGAAAAACTAAAACCAGATGAAAAAAAATTTTTTTAATTCTTTCTCTCACTCTCTCTCTCTTAAGAAAGAAAGAAGGAAGGAAGGAGGGAAGGAAGGAAAGAACGAGCTCAGGGAATCTTAAGCTCCTTGAGGCAGTGACCTGGAAGGTTACTTTAGGTACAACTACCCTAGCCTTCCTTCCCCAGAACCTAACCATCTGAGCCAAGGTATCAAAAATTCCATTTTGAGTTTATCTAAGGAACTTTATTTCCATCCCCCAAATTTGTAAGCCTTTCAAATCCTCCCTATTCTTTAAAGGAAGTGTAGGACCAACCCCTCTGAAGCTATCCTGAAGATGACCTCCATTTGGCCAGTGATCAGTTCTTTTCTAAAAGTCCTTTATCCTGTATAGTGTTGTACCGTTAAATCTAGAGTTTTTTTTTCCTTAAACATTTTACATTTAACATTTTTTTTCCTAAACATTGGTTAGTACAGTCCTTTACACAATGGGAAAGTATTGTTCCTGTCTCATCTCGATGAAATTGCCATTGCATTTGGAAGAGGAATATGACAGCTAGTAGCGACCACTTTGCAGTTGAGGAAACATGAGTTGTTCAGGGGTACTTACTTCTTCCATCCATCACCTCTTCTAAATAGAACTGTTATGCTAATACTTTGTATCTGTACAATGTGTGCCTCATAGGTAAGTCTTGTCTTTGATCAAGCCAGTGAAATCTTCAAACACCTATCCTGATGGGAACTCCACATTCCAGATTCCACTTACGAGAAACTTAGTTGATAATTTCCTCATATCCTAGGGGATCACTGTCCAATAGCTGAACCATATTGATAACTTTAGTTATCTGTTAACTTTAGTTAACAGATGACTACATTAGAAGAGATCAGAGGAGTTTCCAGAAAAGGAGGAGAAGCAGGGGTCTTCATAAACATCACAGAATTTTAAGGAGAGCCAGGAGTGGTGACAGTGCCTGCAATCCCAGTGACCTGCAGGCCAAGGCAGGAGGATCACAAGTTCAAGGTCAGCCTGGGCAATTTAACCAGACTCTGTCTCAAAATAAAAGAGGACTGGGGGTATGGCTCAGTGTAAAGCATCCTTGTGTCCAATTCCCAGTAATAAACAAATGAATAAATTCAGGGACACATCAACACACAAACTGGATTGTTAAGAAAGCAGAGAAACATTCAATGGAGAATGTAGGCCATCTCAAGAGCGAGAAGCACCAACTGCTTGGTCTGTGGTGTTAATATTTATGGAGGGACAGTGAGTAGGGGCTCAGCTACCATCAGGGTGGAGTTACATAATTTTGTGTCAGTTTTTCTTACCCTCCTGCATCGCCTTCACATCATGTTACTCTGTGGGCAAGAATGAAGGCCAAGGAGGAGGGCCCCAAACAAGGGCTGGGTTGCCTAAGAGTTAGTTGCTCATTGTCCCTTACAGTGGTTCTTGGGCGCTTCTCTTTTGAGACTCAATATAGCTTTCTTCCTCTAACTAGATCCTCACATTCTTATCTTAAATAGATGAAATTAATGTTAATATATTTACATAATACAATATATCCAGAATTTTATAATTTTGATATTAATATAAAATTACTGGCATTTCTTCTTCTAGTCGTATCAAGATTTGGGATCTAGTATGTGTTTGCACTTAACAGCACAGCTCAGTTCAGACTGCCTGTATTTCAAGTGCTTAGTGTGACTAGTGACTGTATATTGGATAGAACAGCTCTTAAGATTTCTCCACATTGTAGATGAAATGCACTATGCCCCGATAACAAATGAAACAAAAATACAGTAATCATTAGTCCACACCAGAAGAAAGAAATTGGTGATTCATACATAAAATATAGGAAGCATAGGGGTAAATGTGGATACCATTCATTCTTGTAAGGGCTTTTTTTATTGTTATTATTTGTGATTTGTTTTCCCAGTAATTCATTTGCTTGGGGAACCATAAACTTACAAAGGAAACTATTTCATGAGGTATAGAATACTTAGTATTATTTATTTATTTATTTATTTTCTGGAATGCAAATCTGAACATTTATCTTCCTGGCTCAGAATTGTTCAATTCTTCCCCACTGGATTTCCAGAAGTTGCCTGGTGAAAAGGTTTATTTGGGAACTTAAGATTTTTACTCTTCAGCATGCCACATGTGGGCCTTCCTGATTCACCCAACCCATGACTACAACTATCTCCCATCCAGAATTGGACTTCTGTAACAGAGATGAACTTGGAGTTCTCCTCTCTCCCACCTCTTTCAGCCTAGAATGCAAGTGTTCTCCTTTGGGTCTAGCAGTAAATTTCTGATAGGTCAATCTCAGGATCACCCGCTCAGTGCTCGCCTCTTTATTCAACCATGGATTCTTCCTCTCCACACTTCCCATATCTCCTTGACATTCCTACGTTATGGCTCTGAAGGTCACTAGCTCTCATTATCTGTTTATGCCTCCTCATTAAGGATAGGGCTCATGAATTTCATTTACTTTGTTATTTAGAGCCACTACTAGGGAGTCTGGCACAAGAAAATATTCAATAAATATTTTTCTAATGAAAGTCTGCTGGTACAGTATGTTCATATGTTTCATAGTGGTTTACAGAGGCAGCATGCTTTTTACTTATATCGTCTCATTTAATTCTCATCACAGTCTTGTGAGGTGGGAATGATTATTTTACAAGATGAAACTTTGAAAGGTTAACCTACTTACTCCACATCACATGAATTTTAATAGGTGACACTGTAACTCCAACTGAGGCCCATTCTGACATTCCCTAATTTCTGTGCAGTGTAAAAGAAGCATAAATCTTGCAGATTTCTAGTAAAGTAGAGAAATGGCCTTTGCTTATTCAGTCCATTCACTTAAAAAAAAAAACAAAGCTTGCTTTTATGGATTTTTTTTCTGCTCCAAATTTTTAGCCTAAAAAGCATATTTCACAAAGTTTGCACCTGGTGTTTGGTTAACCAGCAGTCACCAGGTTGTATAAATATTCACATGAGCAGTGAGCATGTGAATAATCAATGGAACTAGTTAGAGTCTCATTAGATTGTTATTCTCTCCCTTGTCTTTTGGGGAAATTGCTTATGTCCTTTGTGTAAAGGTACTAATACATCTAACAGAATGTAGACTCTTTTGCTATAAGGATATAGTGGCCAGAAAATGAAATAGCTAAGATGGTCTGTGATGCTTTAGAAACATTTATTTCCTAGGTGATCATGAGTATCACACAAGCGTATCACTTACATGGCCTGATCCTACCCATTCAGTGACACATTCGAGAAACAGCCTGGCTGGACCTGTCTTTCTGTGTCATTTATATCAGTCTGTGGTCTTGCACCAATGTATTTTAAGAATTAGAACTTCTTTTTATTAGAGCAAGAGCAGAAACTCCACTATTTCCTCCATTTCTGGGCAATTCCATTTTATTCAGTATTAGTCATAAGCAGCTATTAGTTTGAGGAACATTTCAATTTTTAAAATTTTTATTTATTTTACAAATTGTGATGGTTTGAAAGCATGCTCTCGTGTGTTCTTCTTGTTCAATTATTGATGATTCATTCTGTTTGATTCTCTGGTAGGACAGGAAAGACTTAATAGTCATTTTTTCATTTAACAAAATAAATTTTAGCCCCCATTAGAACAACCATTATGATTACTTAGTGGGCCCTGACCTTTATTTAAATAAGAACTGCTTACAAACTCCTCCAAGATCACATTTTTTGCCTGAAAGAGGTTGCACTGTTCTGTGCAGGTCTGTGGGGGTGATGTGGTAAGCCCGTCCTAATATACTACTTAGTAAATCTTTTCCATACCAACAGAAATTGTAACAATCAATAGACAGATGAGGTTAACCAATAAGTAAATTTACTATTTGACTTTTAAATAAATTCAGGATGAAATAAAAATATTAAAGCGAGAGTTATTTTTATGGAGACATAATTTTAAACGGGTTTGTTGGTATATTATCTAATTTGACAAAATGTACCCAAACGGTTCTAAGCATGGAAATGTGAACTTATTGTTATGATCATCCTCATCAGAAATTTATCAACAACTCAAATTTCATGGAATTGTGATAATGGCTATATTTTTAATATAACAGCTATTTTGAGATATAATACACATACCAGACAGTTTACCAACTCTATGATTTTTTTGTTTGTTTGTTTTAAAGAGAGAGGGGGATAGTGAAAGAAAGAGAGAATCAATTTTGTTTAGTTTTTTACCTGGCTTTCATTGTTTTGAACTTAGTTGTGTACATAGAGCTAGGATTTGAACCCGGGTCCCCCAGCATGCCAGGCAAGTGCCGTAACCACTGAGCCACTGCTCCAGCCTCCAACTCTGTGATTTTTTGTATATTCAGAATTTTGCAGCTATTACCAAAATTTATTTTAAATCTTTTTTTCACTCTACCCACCCCCAAATAAAACCCTGCACCCATTAGTAATAAGTTCCTATTTCTCCCCAAGTCCACAAACCCTTGGTAACCACTAATCTTTCTGTCTGTGTAGATTAGTTTATTCTGGACATTTCACATGGATGGAATCATGGATTACGTGGTCTTTTTAGTTTTTCATGTGGCTTTCATTCTCCGACACTTCATTGTGTATGTGGTGCTGGGGTTTGAACCCGCATCCTTGTGCATGCCAGGCAAACGCCGTAACCTCTGAGCCACCGCTCCAGCCCCCATTATGTGGTCTTTTGAGAGTGATTTCATTCACTAAGCTTATGTTTTCAGGGTTCATCAGGTGTGATGTAAATCAATACTTCATTCCTTTAAAAATACCACAATTTAGTTATCTGTTCACTACTTGATAGATATTTGGGTTGGTTCCATTTTTCAGCTGTTATGACAAATGGTGCTGTATACATTCATGTGCAACTTTTGTGCAGAAATATGTTTTCATTTATCTTAGATGTTCACCTAGGAATAGCAATGCTGAATCATACAATACCTCCATGTTTGACCTTTTGAGCAACTGCCCAACATTTTCCTACGTGACTGTACCATTTTCATTATTATCAGCAAGTTCGAGGATGCTGATTTCTCCACATCCTCCCCAACACCTGTTATTGTCTTTCTTGCTGCAGCCATCCTGATGGATGTGAAGTATTCTCGTTGTGCTTTTAATTTGCATCTCCCCCATAGCTAACGACATCGAGCAACTTTTCATATGCTGTTGGCTATTTGTGTATCTTTTTGAAAAAAAAATCTATTGATACCTTCTGCCTACTTTTAAAATTGGGGTTTGTTTTTATTGAGTCAAAAAAAAGTTCCTTGTGTACTCTATATACAAGTGCCTTATCAGATATACTGTGGGGTGTCTTTTTGTCTTCTTGGTGGCTACAACTGCATATCGTGTAGCCTACTGGTCCCTCAGAGCGTTATGCCCTCCAAACTCCAAGTCTGGGCCAGTTTTGGCTTTTCTTTCCATAGTCCCTTTATTATTGTGTTGGTCATAGTGTGTCACTATCATGAGCCTAGGATTGATCTTCCCTATAAGATGGAGCTGTGCGTTTCAGATCTTTTTATCTTCACAGCCTGAACTCTGCCTAACATAAAACAGGAGCACAATAATTGCATGTTCAACTAAACTAAAATGAATCTTGAATTTTAAAAAATGATCCACATCAATACTGATCCAAGCAAGCTGATAGGAAGGTTCTTAATAGTCGGTCAAAGAAAGTAAGATTCAGTTTTTCCAGAAATCATCCCTTGAGGTTTCGCTAGTTCCAGCCTTCACAGTTCTGTGGTACCTGTGATGACAATGGAGCTTCTAGCTGCAAACCCCTATAGCTTCACTGCAGGCTTCCCATGGTGTGGGCCCCAGTGCACCACGGACTCTTGGTATCCACTCTGAACAGCAGGCTAACGTTTATATGACCAGCATTTAGTTTACTCTTTTATGCAGTTATTTAAAAGCCTTTTAAATTCTCTAGTGCCATATGTCAGCTCAACTGTAGTAGAATCATACTAGAATGGCCATGTAATTTGTGTAGGGAGGTGACCTACTATTTGACCAAAAAAAAAACAAAAAACAAAAAACCCAAGCTACCTGTGCCTCTGGTATGGTCTAAGGAATCCAAAGTTTTCTCTTCTAGCAAGCTATTTCCTATGGTAGTGGTTTTCTATTGGTTTTTTTAAAAAGTAGTCCTTTAAAAGAGAGAGAGAGAAGGATAGAGAAATAGAGAATCAATTTTATTTTTTCAACTGGTCTTTGTTTCTCTAACACTTAGTTCTGCATGCGGTGCTGGAGTCAACCCTGGGTCCTCATGCATGCCAGGCAAGTGCTCCACTAAGCCACCACTCCAGCCCCTAAAGTAGTCTTTTAGAACATCCTTCCCTTGTTTTCCCAAAGTTTTTCTGAATTGAAGAGATAATCAGATGGTTCTCTTCCATGTTCCAGAGCATATTTTATTTCTCACAGACGCTCCAGATTCTGTCACCGTACATTTTCACTATTGTCGAAAATGTTCCAAGTGTCCTTACTTTGATTGGAAAGTAATGGTAACATGAAGTAACAGCTACTCTCCATAGAACAAAGATGAGGATTTAATTGTTTAAAT
The DNA here is from genome assembly GCA_004027875.1 of Aplodontia rufa. Taxonomy (NCBI): domain Eukaryota; kingdom Metazoa; phylum Chordata; class Mammalia; order Rodentia; family Aplodontiidae; genus Aplodontia; species Aplodontia rufa. The sequence continues at coordinate 7,179 of PVKS010034296.1, read as the reverse complement.
TCGGTCCTTCTCAGAACTCTCTTGCAGAAAGCCTATATAATTTTTGTGTACTTCGATGAAATTTGAGATCTGTATTCTCAGCTACTTTTATTTCCTATCTGGAACTAAGGCAGCTTAAACACACACACACACACACACACGCGCGCGCGCGCGCGTGCACACACGTGTACACCCGTACACCCGTGGGGAGGAGAGGGAGAGAAGTAGTTGATAGCCTAAGATGATTGATTTATTTTCTCTTAGCACAACAAGATGTGCTAAAATTACTTCATCTCAAAAGACTTACTGGAATTCTTGAATGAGAAATACCCCCACCCTTTTTTTTTTCCTGAAACAAAAATAGCTCAGTATTTTTGGGAGAAAGTTTGGCAGACATTCTGATTACAATACTGTATTGGAAAACACTTACTTTGATTGACTAAGAACCAGATGCGATTTGTGGTAGTTACAAGCCAATGATAATGTGTTCATTCTGGTGTGCATACACTTCTGTGAGGTTAATGAGGGTATCTCTCAATCTGGGGTGCAGAACCCAAGAGAAGAATGGGAACTGCTTCCCTGTCTTTGCCTAGGGTCCCCCAGAAGAGCCCTGCCTGGAGTGTAACATTATCCAGGGTGAGGTTTCATGTGCTTTTTGCAGGATATGAGCCAGGCACAGTACAGCTGTTCAAAACTGTGGCGTGGATGGAAGGAAGGGGGGAAGCATTTGTTTAGTCAGACTAAGAGATCAGGGTGAGAAGTCCCAGGGGTACCACTTACTAATTGAAGTTCTTAAAATATTTAATCATGTTAATTTTTAGTGTAGTCTGTACAAATGAAGGGTAATGCTAGTCCCTGCTAGTAGAATAGCAAACACTGCATTACAATTAACTGTTGTTAAATTCAGCAAATTTCCCAACCATCTCCTACACCCAGAACTCGATCACCAACTGTTATAGGCTTGATGAGTATGTACCATCAGCCCCAGCCTTCTTCTGTAGACGAAGGATAATAGAAAGAAATTGAAGAAGTATTATTTGGACATTGATTTCTACTAACTCTACCAAATTAGATTCCATGCCCTCTTGTAGGGAATATGCGTTGATACCAGGGAAGATGAAATCAAAAAGTTTTGCAGTCTGAATATTCTTTCTTTGGAGGTTAGCCCTGGATCTCAGAACAAAAAAAAAAAAAGTCAGTAGTTATTAATTACTGTATCTCACTTTCAGAAACACACACTACTTTGTAACAGTCGCTTACAGATATTTTTGCATGCCACATCTTTGCGTTTATGCTTTTGTTAAATCACTAAATGATTAAATATCCATGTTCCTAATATATTAAAAATTGTCAAAGGATTCTTTCACATTTTTATGTGCTGATAAGGATGTTCATTTGAACAGTGTCTTAAAAGTGAAGGCCGAGTGAACAGGCTTTGAAGTTGTAAACAGAACAATAAAATAGAATCTGAGGGTGCCCCACGAAAAGGAATCATTTAGATATAGAAAGAAGTTCTTTTGGGGCATGGCATTCCTATAAACCCTGAAGCTATGGGTTTTACAAATGAGAAGTTTATTCACCAAATAAAAATGACCAGACACCAGTCTCCGTATGCGCCAACTGGCAAATGTGTAGTGGATCAAAAATCTTGAAGAAATGCCTATTTCTTTGCTATTTAAACTCAAATGGGATAGCTGGGGTAAAATGCTGCTGAAAAAAAATTACAGTGTACTCAGCTACCAAAGATGTCCTATGTTATGAATTGTTATCTGAAAGGCTTTAATTTTTTCCCTCTTGACTCCGTGCGTGTTTGTGCCATTACAGATGTGACCCACATTTCTATTCTAAGTTACTACATGCGTTCCTGAGTCTCATCTCATACTCTTAAAGGGTCAGCAGACATTTATTTAAGGAACCAACCTAAACAGCACTCTAGTAGAGGTCTAATGCAGAGCTAAACATAAGATAGGATTCGTTCCTTGTACCTTGGACGTACCAGCATATACCTCAATAATTTTCATGAAATCATACAATGGGTTCTCTTCTTTCCTTAGAAATTCGAGCTCAACTGGTCGAACAGCAAAAATGCCTGGAACAGCAGACAGAGATGCGGGTTCAGCTCCTCCAGGACCTGCAAGACTTCTTTCGGAAGAAAGCTGAAATTGAGACAGAATACTCTCGGAACCTGGAGAAGTTAGCTGAAAGGTTCATGGCAAAAACAAGAAGTACTAAGGATCATCAGCAGTACAAGTAAGAGAGACTTGACTCTAATGCTCCTTTTCGAGATGATCTCCTGCCTTTTTACAAACGTTATTGGTTTTAGACATTTTTTTCTATCTGAGAAGCTACGGGTAGACATATCCCAACAAATAAATGCAGCTCTTTGCATTTATAGTTCATGGGCATCAATTTATTGTATTTTAAACTAATGGTATTCTTTTGCAATTATTCTATTTCCAGTATATACATATATGTATTTATGCTCACTCATAAGCATTTTGCTAAAATCCTAGTAATAATATGTATGTATTATGTGTGTATATCATATATATATTTTTTTCAGTACTAGGGATTAAATCCAGAGCTGCAAGCATGCTAGGCAAGAGTTCTACCACTAAGCTACATCTCAAACCTTTTTTATTAGTTTATTTCAAAATAGGGTCTCACTAAGTTTCCCAGGCTGGCCTTAACCTCCTGGGTTCAAGCAATCCTCCTGCCTTATCCTCTCAAGAAGCTCGGATTACAGGTGTGTGCCACTGTACCCAGCCTCCAATATGCATATATTTATGCATAATTTTATATATAAGAAAAAAAGACATGCCTGTAAAATTCTCCATTTGTTTCTTTGGGTTCTCTTTTTCATTTTTTTTTATTCGTTCAACATAGTCTTACATTTAGGAGGGAATCGTTGCCACACAATTGTGAACACATGCATAATGACAGAGCAAGCTGAGGCTGATGCCAGTCCATGATCTCCCCGCTTCGTATTCCCCCCAGTCCCATGTTTCCCTCTACTTTACCCCCATGTTAGTTGGGCTTCACATGGAAGTCAAAGGTTCCCCACTGGGTTGATAACCCCCCTACTCCCACCCTCCAGCTGCCTTGATGTCCTTCCTATTCCTCTTTTTCATTTTTGAGTTTGGGTTTCACCATGTTCCGGAGTCTGGTCTTGACTTTTGATCTTTCCATCTCAGCCTCCTGAGTAGCTGAGATTACAGGCATGCACCATCACGCCTGGCTATAAAATTCTTGATTACAGGAAACAGGGAGTTAAAATTAATCCCAGGGAGATATTTGAAAGGGCAAATTTGAAATAACTGATTCTTCAAGCAAAGATTTTTATAGTGATTTCATATTAAATGAAGCAATAAGGGTTTATCAAGTTTAGTACCCAACATGTTTGGAGTCATTGTCATTGAAACTGATTTAAAACAAGAGCTTAGCCAGGCTAGCTACCCTGCAGGTAGAGAGAAATGGATCTTGTGAGGGGGCTAGTAAAAAAGACAACACAGATTTCCATTCTGAAAATACAGTGGACCAGATAAAATCTGAAAAACGCTTCTGCCACAAAACTCCTAGAAATCCTGGTAAAATTATAATAGGCATCCTTTTAATTTTATAGCTGTCCCCATGGGAAAAAAGTAGGAGAAATTCTCAGGGGCCACAAAAGGAAGAGAGAAGTGAAAACCTATGTGGCAGTGGTATCCAGTTTTTAATCCCACATGGGAACAGAGGATGAGGGCTGAGCCAGGTGAAGATTTTGGACTGAGGGTTTCTCTACCACCAACTCCTATGCATTGTATCAGGACTAGAAGAACTACTGCCCCAGGGAGATAGAAATGGAAAACGTTCCACCCTTCTGCACAGGCAGACAACAAGGAGAGCTGTGTGCTCAGCCTGGGGCTGCTGAGAACCAGGCCTCTTCTTCACTGGCTTTAGATCCTACATAAAAAGTAAGGCGGGGCACTTTTGCAGAAGCAAATGCAGAACTATTCTGGATGAAGAATGACTTTTTTTCTGATTTTTCTTTCTATTCTTTTATTTCTTCTTTTATGAATGCTTAGCCTCTAGTTTTAGTTGAGCATAGAAATATATCTTAGTGATGATCCCCAGGCTGGCCAAATGTCTAATGCACTAGCAGAAGCTGAGGCCGCAATGAGGAGACAGAAGCCAGTACTATATTCACATTGACAGTAACTGTTCCTTTTTAAAAGTGAGTGCAAATAGGACTGCCCACTCATCCATTCAAAAAATATGTCTGAGTGCCTTTTTCTGTGTTTGTACTTAGTAATTGGCTGTGAACTGAAAATATGCATGGGTCCATGCTCCAACATCTGACCCCTTAGTGAATCAGACGCTACTGTTTTGTTACTCTGGGTTTGTTCGATAGCTTTCTTCAAAAGATAAGTAGCTCAAATTTTTCTTTGACTTGACTAAGTTTATTATTGAATATGGGACTAAACATGAAATAGATAATTAATCTTTGAAAAGGTTAAATTATGATTAGGAAAAATTCAGACAGGCTTTATTAAAGAGTCAGCCAGACCTGGGTTTGAGTAATGGCTCCACTGTGTGACTTTGGTTAAGTTACATACCCTCTCTGAGGCTTGGTTTTCTAATTTGTAAAATGAGATTTTGTGATCATTAAGTGAGAAACATGACAAAGTCCTTGATATGATTGAAGTCCTTGATATAATTAATAGCTGTAGTGGGATATGCATGCAACATTCCTTCTTCCCTTTGCAAAAAAATAAAAGAAAATCTTCACAGAAATGTTACCATTCATTTAAGCTAGACTCTAGAGTTTGTTCTTATTCAGTTTTAGGATGCTTATTGTATAGAACAATTCTTGGCTTGAAGTTTCCACTGAATAATAGAAAGACCAAGGCTTGGATCAGCCTCCCTGAACACACAAAGACTCACTTTGACACTAGCTTTGGTCTTTATCAAGTCACTGCCTTGCTAAGCTTCAATTCCCTCATTGACAGAAAGGACACGAAGAATCTCTGCCTTAAATGGTAGTGGTAGGGATTAAGTGGAATTAATGTCAACTCTTTAGAGCAGGCTTGGATAATCATAGCTAACTTTATATAGCACTAGCTATGTGCCTCTGAGGCATCGTTGTAAACATTTAAAAATATGTATTAACTCAAATCATCCTCATAATAACCTTGTGGGATAAGTATTATTATTTTACCCATTCTACCAAGTAACTGAGGCACAGAGGTTAAAATTATTTGCCTAAAACCACTTGCTAGTAAATAATAGGTGGAATAAGAACCTAGAGAGCATTGCTCCATAGTCTGTGATCTTGACCTGTATAAAACTTCTCACTTAGTAAATGACACCATCTATTATTATTTTTATTGGTGCACTGTAATTATACATAATAGTGGGATTCATTATGCCATATGTGTACATGTACCTAACATTATCTGATCAATCTCATTCCCCAGTACCTCTCTTTCTCTCCTTTTCTTTTCTCTACTGTCTGATTACCCTTATCATTGTTATTTTAATTAGTTCATTATGATTATGTACAAGGGGGATTCATTTTGGTATATTAGTACATGGACATCGCATGATTTGGTAGATTTCATTCTCCAATGCATTACTGATAGTAGTAGTGGTAAGGCAGTATTAATGTGTTCATTCAATGAATGAAATAACCCTTATGCTTGCAATCAGGCAAGACACTGAGGATACAAAAAAGAATGAAATATCCTCAAAGAATTTATGAGGTACTTCAAGATAAATGATATACGTAAATATTGATGTAAATAAGGTAACATTTACCTATGAGGCTGGGTAGGTAGAGAATGTCAGTAGAATGACTCCAGTTACCTTCCATACATCTACTTGTCCCTTACCTGATGGCTTTGGGAATAAATGGGAGTTTCCCAGGTGGAGGGCATCCATAATTCTCAGTGTTCCACAGGGAGATTGAGGACTGCTCTGGGGGTGCAAGCCTTGGGCAAGCATAGCTAACTTTATATAGCACTGGCTATGTGCCTGAGACCAGGCATCTCTTCCCCAAGCTTATTTCTGCTTCCGTCTTCTTCGTTTTCTTCTAGTGAGGGTTTAGACTTGATGCAGTATTAAACCCAGAACCTGAGAGACTTAGGGGCACAAAGAGTGACTTAATCATTTCTTTCCCAATTTTATTAATATTTAGAGTCATGCATGATCATGAATAATAGAATAACACATCCAATTAAATGGCACTTATGTCCCCAAGCTAGGAAAAACACTCTGTGCCACTTTGCCATTTTCCAGTTAGCTTTTAAAGTGAAAAACAGAAGCAAAAATTATACTTTGGTTTTATTTAAAGCAATAACATCCCAGTTGTTCATGCTTTTGTTTGGAGTATTTCTTTGAAATTTCTTAAAATGTCTCTTTAGTCATTTTTTGTTAATTTTAGCTTTATTATCCAGAATAACACAAGAAAATGGTTACAACTCCAAAAAAATTTGAAATGCAGCTACAAATCTGAAAAGCTTGTAACAGGTCATCAGTCAGCAAAGTTCTTGGTTCTACTCGTGACTTTTGAGACAGTGCTATGGAGCGCTGATTCCTCAGGAGGCTAGAGATTATGTATCAGGGGATTAATAAATAACCTTCAAATTTATGTTCCATGGAAAGAGCAACTAGCCAAATTTCAGACGGAACATTCAAAGCAGACTTTGTGCGGTGGCAAACCTCACTCTAAGACACAATAGTCAATAGATTTTTATGTAGATCTAAATTGCCTTCTTCAGCGGGATGTTTAAAGCTGAAAGGCTGCCTGAGCGCTGTGTACGCTGGGGTCCTGCAAGCCTGGTCAGGAGTGCAGGTTTTCACTGGTGTTCTTGGTCAAGGTTTTCCTCCCAGGGCTGGCACATTGCTGGCTCTGTGCTGCGTGCAGGTTGGAAGACTGTGCAGTGGGCAGTCAAGTGTCCTGTCCTAAGAAACGCTCAGAGCAGAATCCCTATCTATTGTGGCTCCTCGATTTGCCTGAGTGACATCACTTAACTGGTTGGGGCAACTCTGAAGCTGATAGTAATTCTGTCTTTCTTCACCTCTCAGGAAAGACCAAAACCTGTTGTCTCCAGTGAACTGCTGGTATTTGCTCCTGAACCAAGTGAGGAGAGAAAGCAAAGACCATGCAACCTTGAGTGACATCTACCTGAACAATGTGATTATGCGGTTCATGCAGATAAG
>PVKS010034295.1:0-20997 GCA_004027875.1 Aplodontia rufa | reverse complement strand
CCGACGGCTGGAACCCGGGTCCCCCCTCGTCCGGGGACCCCTTCCCTCCCAGCCGGGGAAACGAGGCAACCACACGCAGCTGATGGCAGCTCAGAATCCGTTTATTCTTAAGGCACACGGGTTTTTATAGAGGAGGGGAGACAGCCAAGGAATCAATAATCCTTCTAAGGGAGTTGCCAGGTGTTATGTAGATTTCAGTACAGACAAAAAAACTGGGGTACAGACAAAAACTAGGGAGTAACCTGTCGTTAAAACATTTTAACCCACCCTAATCTTTAACAAAGAGCAACCTAGCAGCCCTTTCAGAAGGAGCTTATGCAAATAGTCAGAAGATCACTCTAGGGCAGCTGATATAATGGAGGTAAAGGTCAGACCCCAATAATTGTCACAAGGTCACTCTAGGGCAGCTGACGAAATAGAATGGTCAGACTCCAACAGTCCACGTTTTTAAGATTATTGGAATTCAATATAATAAGGACAATTGAGTACTTCTCTTTTTTCATAATACTGCTGAGCTAGATTAAGTGGAAGGCAGAGAGAGGAGGGCAACAAGGGTTTGACCAGAAGAGAATATTCTAGAGGAGACTGCTCTTCAGAAAAGTGAACAAGCAGAAGGAATACAGAAGAACGGCTGTTCATGGCAGGGCCACCCACACCTCCAGACCTGAGTGGGAACTGAAGGGATCTCCTGCAACCAAGCTGACTTCAGTGGAAGTCTGGGGGGGTGGGAGTGGGGTTAGGAAGGAGTTAAAATAAAACAAGGAAATGAAGGAGAGGAAGCAAAAGATGTGAAGGTTAGACCTCCTGTCTAGGGCATCACGCAACTCCACTGTTCAAGCAAGAAAGCAGCCACAGACAATATTGCTGCATTCCAATCAAATCTTATTTCTGAACACTAAAATCTGAATTTTGTATAATTTTCATGTGCCACAAAGTAATATTTTTCTTTTTCTCACCACTAAAAATGCAAACATGGTTCTAAGCCAGTGGACTGTACTAAAGGATCTGGGCTGGATCCAACCCTTGGACTGCAGTGTGTCAATCCGCATAATAGATGCTCGAATTGAAGGAAGGAACAAAGGAAACACTAGAGGAATTTTTTTAAACTTGCAAAATTGTGATTTATATACAAAAAGAAACTGAATGTATGTGAAAGATTTTGTTTAGTGTTTTAAGTAATGGGGGAACCATGAGGATATTGTTAGGTAGGGGTTCAGGGACATCAAGATGGCAGAAGCAAGGTACAAGAAAACCACTAGTGGAGGACCAGACAGGGAGATGAATCATCATATCCCCTTACCGTGACAACTCCCGCCGCTGCGGATTCATAGCCCCTGACAACTCCAATCATAGGTTCAGTATTCTACAGTAACCAGTGGGGAAAATTGAACATATTCTAATCAGGTTTCATAAGGTGGCCAACGGGAGCAAATGGAGCCAGGTCTTCAATCAGGTCTGTATAAGGAAGAGACTTTGTCACATCTCAGCACATAAGATAGAATTCTCAGACTCAAATCTTGGGTCTCTCTCTCTCTCTTCCTCTCTCACTCTCTCTACTCAACTCTACCTTGCAGCGTGCTACTTTCATCTTCACCTTCAATAAATCTGTGCTTTGCCCATTATTTCTGCATATCTTGCTTAATTCTTTGTTCAGAGCACCAAGGGCCTAGACCCCAACTTGACATCTTGATGGTAAAACTATTATAAATTGTTCAAAGGAAACTTCAGAGAATACACACACACACACACACACACACACACACACACACCAGGAATGCTGAAGCAAATTTACTAACAAATGCAAAATTGGCCAATGTCCACATGGTAAGAATAAGTTGTATTCTTTTGGACAGACTCACTTGCATTTCTAGAGTCACAACTCAGCCAATTTCTTTATAACTTGCAAAGTAATAAAACATCTCAAATACAAGGAGAGGCTCAGGACCCTCCCTTCACAGCAATGTTAGGAAAACTGGGACCACTCACCAGGCTTCTCAGTTCTAAAATCAAGCTTGCTAAAACCCTGAGCACGTACTGGTTTCAAAATAGCAAGCTGATACCTCATTGCCGCTTGAAAGGGAAGGCTAAAAAAATGATTTGCATCCAGTTTGTTTATAAAATGTCATAACAGTTCGATGATATGATAACCACAGGAACATTCCAGCTCCTCTACCACAAGAATACTTCTTGCGTAGATCTTATAAGATAGAAAGACCTCCCATGTTTTTGGATAGGCAGAATTAATATTATCAAAATGTCCAGACTACCGAAAGCAATGTACAGACTCAGTACAATTCCCATCAAAGTAAGAATAACATTCTTCACAGAACTAAATAAAACAATTCTAAAATTCATTTGGAAGAATAGGAAGCCCAGAATAGTAAAAGCAATCCTAAGCAAGAAGAGTGGTGCTGGAGACATCACAGTACCAGATCTTAGATTATGCTACAGAGCTAGAGTATAAAAACAGCATGGAATTGGTATCAAAACAGACCCGACGACCAATAGAATAGAATAGAAGACACAGAGACAAATCCACATGCTTACATCCATCTGATACTTGACAAAGGTACTAAAAATATATGTTGGAGTAAAGGCAACCTTCTTAACAAATGATGCTGGGAAAACTGGTTATCTATACGTAGAAGAATGAAACTACTTTCCTATGTCTTACCCTGTGCAGAAGCCAAATCAAAATGTTTCCAAAGGCTTAGGAAATAGACCAAAAACTTTGTCTGCTAAAAGAAAACACAGAGTCAATATTCCATCATATTACAGCCACCAACTTCCTTAACAAGATCCCTAAACCTCAAGAAATAAAATCAAGAATCAACACATGGGAAACAAAAAAAGAATCAACACGTGGGATAGTCACTGAATTAAAAAGCTTCTGCACAGCAGAGGAAACGAGAGTGTGAAGAGACAGCTTTACAAAACAGAAGAAAATCGTGGCCAGCTGTTCCTCTGATAAGGGATTAATATTCATAATATATAAAGAACTCAAAAATATAACACCAAAAGAACAAATAACCAAATCAATAAATGGGCAAAAAACCCTAAACAGACATTTTGCAAGAGAAGAAATATAAATGTCTAACAAATGAAAAAGTGTTCAACATCTCTAGCAATCAGGTAAATTCAAATCAAAACTAAGATTTTGTCTCACTTCAGTCAGAATGTCAATTTTGAAGAACGCAAATAATAAAAAATGCTGGCAAGAATACAAGTAAAAGGACGCACTCATGTTGGTGGTGGGACTGCAAATTAGTACAACCACAGTATGGATAATTCTCAAAAACTAGGAATGAAACCACCACAGAACTCAGGTTTCCCACTCCTTGGTATTTATCTAAAAGAACTAAAATCAGCATACGACCGCAATACAACCACTTCAATGCTCACAGAAGCACAACTCACAATAGCTGAATTATGGAATCAGCCCATTTACCTGTCAATAGGAGAATGGACCATGAAGATGTGGTGCAAATATACACAATGGAGTTTTACTCAGCCATAAAGAAGAATGAAATTATGGCATTTGCAAGTAAATGGATGGAATTGGAAAAAAATCATGCTAAGTGAAAGAAAGCAGACTTAGAAAATCAAGGGACACATGCTTCCTCCCATATGTGGAGGCTAGAGGAAATCAAGGGTAAGAAGCGAGTGCATGTCATAAAGATATAGGAAAGATCAGTGAACTAGAAGATCAAGAGAGAGAGAGGAGGGACGGAAAAGGGAGGAAATTGGGAAAGAGTTCAGCAAAATAGCATAATGTGCATATCACAAGGAATTCTGCCTTCATATATGTGTGGAAAGCACCAAGGAAGGTTGGGTAAATGGATGATCAAGGGGAGGATCAGAGGAGTGGAGGGGATTGGGAGAGCAGGGAAGGGGATGGAAATGAAGTGGATCAGATTCCAGTATGCAAATTTCTGTCAAAATGAATCCAGCTGTTATATATCACTATAATGCTCTTAAAAAGTACTTCCTGTTTAAGCCCAGAGAACTTTATGCAGGGTCCGAGGTAATAAAGTGTCTTTCAAGATGATGATTTAAATAACAGTTCCAACCCATATTGTCAGTATAATCCTAGGGACATAAATTAACATCTCTCGTTCTTGGGTTCTTTTCTGTAAAATAATGATAATAATAGTGACTACTTTACAGGATGTTATAAGAATTAAATGAGAACTGGAGCCGTGGCTCAGTGGATATGGTACTTGCCTTGCATGTGCAAGTACACGGGTTCAAACCCCAGCACCACATACACAAAAAAGTGTCAGAGCAATGAAAGCCACATGAAAAACCAAATAAAATTGTTTCTTTCTCTCTCTCCCTTAAAAAAATTAAATGAGATAATACAGGTGATATTCTTAGTGTGTAGGCTGGCACAGAGTAATCACCCATTATTGTTATTGGTCCTTTAGATCAGGGCTTGCTAACCTTTAATTTGCGTAAGACCTGTCAACATATATGCTGCTTTGGACAGTCTTGTTAAAGCCAGGCTATTTTTAACTCATTGTTGATATATTATTAGGGAAAGTTTCCTCCTGGGAGTGGGAATGAGGTAGAACAAAGGAATAAAACATAATTAAGAGACATAAAGGAAGAACAAAGGGAAAAACTTTGAATTCAGAAGTTCCACATACTTTTCCAAGCCCGCCACTCCAACAGCCAGGTTCTCTTCCAGCCTGTAACTGAATTCCTGAGAAATCTGTAAATCTATCTGTGCTCTGTTAATTAACCCCCAAATAAATAGATTAAGCAGAGAGAGATAGGCTATCTTGAGGAGCCTATAATCTAGGGGACCTTCCAGCACTATCTATTGATCAGATAATGAAGATCACATCAGCCTGAGAATCCTTAGACTTTCCAGACCACCAGAAGCACTCTTGAGATCACCGGACCGGTTTCATTCCTACATATCTTTCCAGAACCACTCCTCATCAAGTTCCCTTCAAAAGAATGGGAAAGCCCAAAATCATATCTCTCATTCTTGAGATGGACCGCATTCTCCTTGGAATGAGTATTCCTTGCTTTACCCCCAAAGTAGTCTCTCTCTTGAGGGGGCCCCAATTCTTCCTTGACTTTGTATCTATTTCCTAAACAAACCTCTGTCTATGTCTGACTGGCATGTGCTGACATTCTTTTCTGTCCCATATACCAAGAACCCAACTGATCCTGAGTCGAGGTGCCCCTTCTCTCTGGGAACTCCTTGGACCCTTGTCTGGAAACACCTCTTCTCCCCTCACAGGGAAATATAGTATATTCAGTTCTCTGCGTCCTGGGTAAGGTGTAGTGACAGGGAATTGCCACAGCTTACCTAGGCTATCCTCTGTTGCTGTCAATCACAGGGGATATGTTTTACTCAATAAAAAGAGGAGGCGCACCATCTCTCTGAACTTCCAAAGCAATCAACATGTTCTTTGAATCATACACAAGTCTTTTCTAAAATTATCCATTGAAAGTATGCAAGACCTATTTTCCAAAGTGCATTCAGTTTTATTAGATCCTAATATAAAGAAATATATTTTCTTATAAGGCTTAGCACTTTTCACACTACAAAGGGTACAAAGGAAGAATTAAATTTGAAACTAATTTCATTCCATGTAAATTATAATACTTGATTATTAAAGAAATTGATTAAAGAAATTAGAAGCTGGAATATGTGACGATGACTCCCTTAAATATGTAAAACCATGTTGAATGAATTAAAAAAAATTAGAAGTTGTATACCTGAACTTCTAAATTGAACAGAAAAACGTATCAAAACTGTTTTTTTTTTAGAACCATAGAGGTGTTTTTCCTGAAATATAACATTTTTCCATATGAAGAACTGGCATTTTTATTCCATACCCTACCCGCTCATCACTGCCCAAATTATCATTCCAATTCCTCAACTCAGTGGTTTGTTGGTTTTGTTTTTTTCTTTCTTTCTATTTATGGCAGATGAAAACCAGCATAGAGGCCATAAAAATAACATTAAGATGCAAACTCAAAGCCCATAAGGAAAACATTGTGGTCTGAGGACATTTCTGCCTGGGTTTTCCATAAAATAAAAGTCAGTTAAGGCTGACTTTTGAAATATCCTTTCATTTGACATCGGATTGCCCTCTTTTGCCCATTAGGTGAGCATAGGTGAATTTAATTTTGTCCTTTCTTTGTTTTTTATCAACTCTTCAGGGCCCTTTTCCACAGAAACCCAATCAACTTTCAGAGGACCCAGTGAGAGCAAATGCCTTTGAAATGCCCAAATGGGGAAAACAGCTTGAGAATGTTATGAGACAGACAGACTGACGTGAACGATATTTTCATCTCCACGCACGCGGTGCCAACTCAGGGCAGAGTTAGGAACACAGCGTGTGCTGTGCTGTAAAGTAATACTGGATGGAACAGGTGAGTCAAGACCTCAGTAAGAATGGAAAAGTGAGTCAGGCCCCAAGTCACACCACAGTTTGTCCTCAAGATGATTGCCAATGGCATTGATTGACAAGTTCCTGTTACTATTTAGTAGTAAAACAATTTATGCTACAAATATCTGTATTTTGTGGAGAGTACAGTAATCATACTACACTATACTATACTATATTGTACAAAACGGGTGAGGAAGTGGAATTTGGTTCTGAGTTGCTATCAGTCGTAAAACTCACATAGCTCTATTGCAAACTGAAGGAGAGCAAATTATTGTGCATGAATCAACAATGTGGGGTGCTTTTCAAGGGCAGGAGAGTGCTTGTTAGCAAGAGTCTTATTAAAATCAAGATGAAGTAACGAAGGGAGAGTGTGTTTTCTGTTTCTATGGGAAATTTTCTGTATGACTTTTTTCTAATAAACATCATTCTGACATAAATAAATGAGTGCTTTAAATTGGAGGGAACCTATACACCGGAAGTGTAGCTCAGTGGTAGGGCACCTGCTTAGCAGGCCAAGGCCCTGGGTTCAATCTCAGCAGCTAAAAAAAATAAAAAATAAAAAAATAAAGAAATAAAAAAAGAAAGAAAGAAATATTGAAGGAAGCCCATGCCATTTGGTTATTGATTATTGATATTGTTATTACAAGGTTTTGAGACTAGCTTAAGTTTCTAATTCTTACATTTTCATTTCCATAGCATAAAAACAGAGATGATAAAATATTTGAAAGGTTTTTTGTGGTTTTTTTTACCCTTTATGAATTTGCTTTGTTTTGTTTGGTTTGGGGAGCCCTGAGTGGACATTTTTTATTTCTGTAATAGGTAACAGACACTGGGAACGTCACATTAGAGCAGTGCATTCAGTGGCTGATGCTGTGAAGGTTGAATATTTTGATTAAACAAAATGTTAGCAGTGGCGCACACCTGTAATCCCAGCTACTTGGGAGGTTGAGGCAGGAAGCAAGTTCCAGCCCAACGTCCACAACTTACGGAAACACTGTCTCAAAAGAACAGAAAGGGTAGGGGATGTAGCTCAGTGGAAGGGTGCCTCTGGGTTCAATTCCATTATCACATTCACACAGAGATAGATATCTGTACAGAGATAGATGTAGGAGAAACTCGGGAGGGGGGAGAATATTGGAGACAGGGCAGAAGGGCTCCTTGTGCACTGTTGGGGTGGTATATATTGATAACACATTTCTTTAAAACCTTTCTTTTTTTTTTAAAGAGAGAAGGACGGTGAGAGACAGACAGAGAGAATCAATTTATATTGAGTTTTTCACAAGGCTTTTGTTACTCCGACTCTTAGTTGTGTACGTTGGTTGCTGGGGTTTGAACCCATGTACTTGCGCATGCCGGGCAAGCACTGTAACCACCAAGCCACCAATCCAGCTCCATTTTAAAACCTTTCTTAAGGGGGCTGGAGAGGTGGCTGGGGGTTGCAGTGCTTGCCTGGCATGTGCGAGTACACAGGTTCAAACCCCAGCACCCACGTACACAACTAAGTGTCGGAGCAATGAAAGCCATGTGAAAAACTCAATAAAAATTCATTCTCTCTGCCTTTCTCTTTCTCTCATTGTTCTTCTTTCTTTAAAAAAAAATTTTTTTCTTAAGGGCTAAAGTGCTGGCTCAGCGGTTATGGTGCTTGCCTGGCATGCATGAGAATGCGGGTTTGAACCCCAGCACTACGTACACAACAAAGTATCAGAGCAATGAAAGTCACACAATGCTTGCCTGGCATGCATGAGAACACAGGTTCAAACTCCAGCACCACGTATACAATGAAGCGTTGGAGCAACGAAAGCCTTATGAAAAGCTAAATAAGAATTGATTTTTTCTTTCTCACTCTCTCATTGGCCCTCTCTCTTTAAAAAAAAAAAAGTGATTTATTCGAAGGTATCAAACTCTTTTTTTATACCAAGGATTGAACGCAGGGGCACTTAACCACTGAGCCACATCCTCAGCCCTTTTTATTTTTATTTTGAGACAGGGTCTTGCCAAGCTGCTTAGGGCCTTGCGAAGTTGCTGAGGTTGGCCTTGAACTTGTGATCCTCCTGCCTTTGCCTCCCACAAGGAAGGTGTCACACTTTTGAAATGTTCATATTAGTCTGCTTAGGCGGCAGCAACAAACTAACGTAGACTGGGGTCGTTAAACAACACAAGCTTCTTTCTTAGTTCTCCAGACTGGAAATCCAAGATTGGGATGCTGGCTAGTTTGGTTCCTGGTGAGGAATTTCTTGTGAACTTGTAAATGGATGCCTTCTTATGGTGTCTTCATGGGGCGTTGGAGGGAGGAGAGGGAGAAATATCTTTCTCTTTTTATAAGTCTGCAGTCCTATTAGGTTAGGGTCCTGGCCAGGAGCAGTGGCTCAGAGATTAAGGCGTTTGCCTGGCATGTGTACAAGACCTGGGTTCCAACCCAGAACCACATATACAACTAAGTGTCTGAGCAACGAAAGCCACATGAAAAACTAAATAAAATTGATTCTCTCTCTCACACACACACACATACACACTGTCCCTATGTATTAAAAAAAAAAAAAAAGAAAGAAAGAAAGAAAAGAAAAGATTAGGGTCCTACTCTTTTGAACCAATCTCCTAATGATCCCATCTCCAGATACAGCCACATTGGAGTTTCAATCTCCAATATACAACTTTGGTTAGGTGAAGGCAACACAATTCATTCCATAGCAGTGTTCGTACCCTGTGACCCAGCAATCCAGCCTCTAACAATCTAGCCTATGTGTGCGGCACTAGGTGCAGGTGGGCAGTGAAGAGAGGTACCTGGGAGGTAGCTCTAGATGGACGCTCATGGATGTTGATCATGATCAGATTATTGCTGCTGTTATTATTTAGGGAACCAGAACCTTCCTATGCTGCCCACAATGGTCTCAAACTCCTGAACTTAACTGAGCCTCCTGCCTCAGCCACCCAAATAGCTGAGGCTATACATAGGTGAATACCACTGTGCCCATATATAGGTGCATGCCACTGTGCCCAGCCGTATTCTGTATTTATAATTTAAAATAGTGAAATAAACACAATGTTCAAAAAAATGCTAGTAATTGAATGTGTTGTGATGCAACAGAGAGAAAATTAAATAACCAATAAAAGTGCTCCTTTTTAGTTTCTTTAATCATGGGAGAATGCATATGGTATATTTTTAAATGTAAATGAAAAAGAATTTATGTGCTGTGATATCAACTGTGTAAAACAAATATGTAGATACCCAGAGAAAAGCTTTAAGGAAATATAATAAAATATTAATATTGATTTTTGCCTGGATAGCAGAATTATACATTTTCCTCAAATTTTCTTTAAAAAAAGTATATAATATGTGGAAAATACAAAAATATTTTTCATATTAGTGAACTAATATGTAAATGTGGGGTAAAGCCAAGACAAGAGAGATAAATGTTTATAATGTAGGAAACCTACCAGGTGTCTTAAGGATAAGATGAAATAAAGAATTTTATGCTAAAATCTCAGGTACATTACTTGGGGCTTTCTTTTCTTTTTTAACTCTCTTTTCTAGAAACCACAAAGAGATACACAGTGGAGTTAGAAAATTAAGGAAGAATGCTTCCATTTCTGATTTATTCCCTAGTAATGGATTATTTGGATTATATGTAAATTTAACCTAACGAGTAACTCTTTTAGGTGGATCTGCCACCCAGAGCACACAAATAGTCACATTTTCTTTTTTTAGAGGGATTGTGAGAGAGAGAGAATCAATTTTATTTAGTTGTTCATCTGGTTTTCATAGCTCTGACACTTGGTACGTGGTGCTGGGGTTTGAACCTGGGTCCTCACGCATACCATGTAAGTGCGATACTATGGAGTCACCACTCCAGCCCCAAAGCCAGTTTTTTTTTAAACAATGGTACTGGGGATTGAACTTGGGTGCAGTACTACTGAGGAGTTACATCCCTAGCCTCAGCCCCTCATTTTTTAAAAAAAGAAAGTTAGTTGATTTTATGTTTTCATTTTCATTTTTTGTTTTCCTCCACTTAGTTGGGTATGTGGTACTGGGGATCGAACCCAGGTTCATGTGCATGCCAGGAAAGCACATGACTACTGACTAAGCCATCACTCCAGCCCCAATAACCACTTTTTGATTGGCATCTATAATTTTATGCCTTCCCTTATTTCCAACAGAGGAATCCTCAAATGTTTTAAACAACACAGTTTGGTTTCAGACATCAGTGGAAATAACAAGGAACCAGATCTTATGGTCTTTTTAAAAAATTTTTTATTAAGGAATTGAGTCATTGTACAATCATAAATGCATATAAAGTAACAATATGATATGCCTTTGTTCCTAAACCAGACTTACACCCTAGATCCCTCCCTATTCTCTCTCTCTCTCCTCCCCCATCTGTCCCCTTCCCCTCCCCCAGCTACATATCTATGATTGCCCTAGATTATGTGTTGTGTTGCTATGCCTTTGCTGGGTCTAATACGTGAGGTTGACTACCTTTCACACAGGACTGGGTTTAGATCCAGCCTCCACAAATAAGTGAAAACATTCAATCCTTGACTCTCTGGGTTTGGCTGACTTGGCTCAGCATGATTACTTCCATTGCCATCCATTTACCTTCAAAGGTTGTAATATTGTTGTTTCTAATAGTTTAGTAGAATTCCATTGCATATATATATACCACAGCTTTTGGATCCACTCATCCAGCGAGGGGCATCTGGGTTGGTTCCATAATTTAGCTATTGTAAATTGAGCTACTATGAACATAGATTTTGCTGTGTCACTGTAATGTGCTGATTCTAACTCCTCTGGGAAAATACCCAGAAGAGGGATAGCTGGATGGTATGGTGGATCCATCCTTAATATTTTGAGGATTCTCTTCACTGCTTTCCAGAGCAGATCTTATGCTCGTAAAGGAAGCTCCTTCCTGCTCTTTACCTTTAATTTTCATGAAAATAAACGTCCACTCGGATTAGAAAAAATTCTGCCTGATACTTAAATATGACTTGTGTGGTTAAGAATTGGTTTCTATTTCAGATTACACACTTGCTTTTCATCTCCTGTAGTTCTTCTGTATGAAAATATTCAGAGAACAATTTATCAGCATTTGCATGTATGAAAGATATATGCAAATATCTCATTTTAAGCTATAGCTATAAGATTTAAAAAATTGCCTCTCTACTTTATTATTCAATTCTGAATCTTCTAGCAATGAAGTATGTATGTTGACTCATTCCTAAATATATAACAGAGATAATATGAGACGGCCCTAAACTTGTCTGTAATCCCAACAAATTGGGAGGCTAAGGAGGATCACAAGTTCAAAGCCAGCCTCAGCAACTCAGTGAGGCCCTAAGCAACTTAGCGAGACCCTGTCTCAAAAAAGAAAATAAATAAATGAATAAATAAAAATTTTAAAAAAGGATGGAGGATGTAGTTCAGTGGTTAAGAGCCTCTGGGTTCAATTTCTGGTAACAAAAAAAAAGTTTGTAATTATAGTTTTCCTTTCCATATATTGAATCTCTATATAATCCACCTTTTTTCCTGCTGTTGAATATTTAATCAGGTCAATGCCAAAAAAATCAATGACTTCAGTAGCTTATCATTGGATCTAGGTTTAGCATCATTAATTCGGGATTTTCCATCTGATTTTCTCCAGCTTCTGTTCTACGGCTCAGGGTAGAGTTGCAGAGGTTAAGGAGATCACACAGCAGTGGGAAGGTTCAGGTCTATTTTCCACCTTCATCCACCTCTGGCATTTGGTGCGAGGTAACTTGTCATTTGGTGTCATGATTCTGCCATCTGCCCCTGCTGTCTTCTGCTGAGAGTTACACACCAGTTTTCCGGTCTATCGTGTACAGACATCCTGTTCATGAATTTCATCCAGCACTCTTTTCATTCCAAACAGGTTGGTGGGCTTTTTCCCTCACACCATTTGATGCCTTCCACTGAGAATGGGTCCAGGACGAGTTGGGCAGCTGCTGTGGACCCTCTCTGCTCAGATTCCATCATGCTGTGCCTGGTTGACACTCTGCACTTTGCTGTGTGGGGAATCACTTGTGATTGACTTGCCACATGCTTGAACTTCACCAGGAGATGATGTGAGTCCGGAACACTATCATTCATGATCTACACGAGAAGTTATGGTGAAGACAGGAGAAAGCACCCTTCAAGGGCTTGGTCAAGTCTAGGCATGCTTCTTCCCTCCTTCAGAGAGACTCCTTCCACAGTTTGGGTAAACTTGATGAAGCGAGGGTGGAGGACAAAATATTTGGACTATTCTCTTTCCTATTTATTATTTATTCCATTTCATTTTTTAATTTATTTTTATTTTTTTAAAGACAGAGGGACTAGGGCTGGAGCGGTGGTTCAGTGGTTGAAGCACTTGCAGTGCTTGCCTGGCATGCGTGAGGACCCGAATTCAAACTCCAGCACCACATACACAACTAATGTCAGAGAAACAAAGGCCAGATGGAAAACTAAATAAAGTTGATTCTTTCCTCTCTCTCTTTATCCCTTTCACGCTCCCTCTCTATCTTGAAAAAAAAAAAGTAAAGAAAGAGGGACAGTGAGAGAGAGAGAGAGAGAGAGAGAAACAATTTTTATCTAGTTTCTCATGCAGCTTTCGTTGTGTATGTGATGTGGGGGTTTGAACTCCATACTTGTGCATGCTGGGCGAGCACCGTAACCACTGAGCCACCAATCCAGCCCCCTGTTTATTCCATTTTAAATTTAGATACATTTGGAAAACCAAATGCTACAATTGTTTAGGAGGGGGAACTAATTTTGAAAATGAAAATTCTCTTGCCTAGCACATGTGCCTGGCCCTTTGTTCATTTCCCCAGCACCACAAAAGAAGAAGGAAAATCTTTTTTTGTTTTTTAAGAGATAGAGACACAGAGAGAGAGAGAGAGAAAGAGAGAGAGAGAAGACAGAAAAGAATCAATTTTATTTAGTTTTTCATGTGGCTTTCACTGCTGTGAGACTTCCCTGTGTATGTGGTGCTGGGGTTTGAACTTGGTTCCTTGTATGTGCCAGGCAAGTGCCACAACCGCTGAGCCACCACTCCAGCCCCAGAAGAAGGAAAATCTTATCTGTTTCAAGAGCTTTTTTTTCGAGACCAAATGCCATATATTTGACTTTCCCCTCTCCTTGCTCAGCTCTCTGAGTTTCATAGTGCAATTTACAGGCAACAGAAACAACCTCAGTAAATAAACTTCTGTTTCTGTACCCAAGACTCCTACTCATTTATTCAGCCTTTATTTATTGAGCATCTGATACATGCTAGGCACTACCCTACACACTGACATGCATATTTAAAGGTAGAAACACAATCAGTTTTCATAGCGTGATGTTTGTAAATTCCCTTAAACATTTTGAATCAGTGGTGACCTAGATAAATATTATACAAGATTAATTCATTGGTAGGTAAAAACTAGGCAAACATACTCTGGGGAGGCTAGCAAGGCTTGTGGATGTAACACCTTTAAATCCAACCTTGAACTTGGTACAAGGGCAGACTCCCATTAGATTTCCAGATTGACATCAGGCAAATTAGTCTGACAAATCCAAGCCAGGCAAAATAAGAGATTAATGAGCCGACTACTACCTACTAATACTAATAATAATAATTTAAAATAGTCACAAACTAGGGGGAAACAAATGCACAAGGAAGTTTGAAATACAGAGGAGAAAGGAGAAAGCTGTATTTCAGTGTCCACCAAACCACCTCTCACATTGTGTCAGTGTCCTTGAGCATGAACATGCTTCGGGGATAACCTCTTTTGATTTTTGGTTGAAAACAGTTATAAGTGGGCTGGAGCGGTGGCTCAGCGGTTTTGGCGCTTGCCTGGCAAGCACGAGGACCCGGGTTCAAACCCCAGCACCACGTACACAACTAAGTGTTGGAGCAACTAAAGCCATGTGAAAAAAAACTAAATAAAGTTGTTTCTCTCTTTCTCTGTCTCTCTCACTGTCCCTCTCTCTTTAAAAACAAAACAAAACAAAACAAAAAGAAAACAGTTATAAGCAATGCTGATTCAGGAGTAAAATAAGCAATGCCCAGGACAGTTAGGTGTTAAGGTATTAAATTCTAACGTATATTTACTTCTTTTTGTGTTTTCTTTGGCTATTCATCTATATGCATGGCCTCAACTACTACGTCAATCAAGACAATTCATAGCCAGTAATCCCAGAGACATGGGAGGCTGAGGCAGAAAGATTGCAAGGTTCAAGACCTGAGTGGGGTACTTAGCGAGATCCTGTCTCAACAAAAGAAAGGGCTGGCAGATTCCAGTCAATAGATAAATGGAACAAGAAATGTGGTATAGGGCTGGAGTGGTGGCTCAGTGGTTAAAGCCCTTGCCTGGCATGTGCAAGGACCTGGGTTTGAACCCCAGCACCACATACTCAACTAAATGTCAGAGAAATGAAGGCCAGGTGAAGAAATAAATAAAATTGATTCTCTCTCTCTCTCTCTCCCTCTCCCTCTCTCTTAAAAAAGAAAGAAAGAAAATATAGTATAGATGCACAATGGATTTTACTCTCCATAAACAAGAATGAAATTATGGCATTTGCCAGCAAGTGGAGAGAACTGGAGTGAACTAAGCCGCACTCAGAAAATCAAGGGTCAAATCTTTTCTCTCATATGTGGATGCTAGAGCAAAATGAGGGGGAAAAAGTTGAGGGGATGGGATACATGAAGACAGAGGGAAGATCAGTGGAGTAGAAGATTGAGAGGGAGGGAAGAGGTTTGGGAAAGGGGAGGAAATGCAGAAAATATTGAACAAAATCATGCCACATGCCTGCATAGATACACTACAGAGAATTCCACCTTCCGCAGCTAGACCGCAGCGAATTCCACCTTTATGTATATGTATAAAACACCAATCAGAACTAAATAAATAAACAAGTGAAAGAAAGGTGAGTAGAGGAAAGAAGATAGAGTGGGGGAGAAGGGAAATGAAAGGCTGTAGGGCACTGGGGAGGGAGATGGAGTTCATGAAATTCCATGCATGTTTTCTCAAAATGAACCCTACTGTTACATGTAACTACAATACACTAATAACAGGAAAAGATGAATTCAGTTATTCATTTTTAAAAAGTTGAAAGAGTTGGGGACGTAACTCAGCAACAGAGGCTTGCTTAGTATGTGTAAGGCCCTAGTACGGTCCCCAATATCACAGGAGAGAGGGGCAGGAAAAAGTCAATCACAAATCAGTAGTCTTTCTCTCTTTTTTATTATTTTAAGAGAGAAAGAGATAGGCAAGTGAGAGAGAGAGAGAGAGAGAGAGGAGAGAATCAATTTTATTTTAGTTTTTCATCTGGTTTTCTTTGCTCCGACAGTTATATATGTGGTGCTGGGGTTTGAACCTGGGTCCTCACATATGCCAGGTAAGTGCAATACCGCTGAGCCTCTGCTCCAGTCCCCACAAATCTGTAGTCTTTAAGACCCAGTCCAAATAAAGCCTGGACACATCTTTCAAATGCTAGAGATGCATTGATGACCATTTCCCCCAGTGGGGGTTTTTTTCTGTTTGTTTTGTAGTGTTGGGATCTAACCAAGCTCTGTGACCATGCCAAGCAAGTGCTGGACCACTGAATTACACCCCCAGTTCTCCCTAATTTGACATTCAAGCCCATTGTGTCCTCAACAGAGATCATCACCTGCCTGGACATTCTTTAGCACCCAGTGATCTCCTTCTCTTTACAGTATCACCCTCCACCACCACCCACGGCCAAGTCACCAGAATTCAAAGCTAACCAAACCCATTTCGAAAAAATTACACACAATTTAGATGATAATGCATTAGATCCATACGGTCTCATGTATTACACATGTAATATTATAGAGCATAAAATACCTATTAATTGCCATTAGATATATACTAACTTACACCCCAGATAAACCAATTTCATCTAACAAGTGTAAAACCTTTGGAGAAATCCATCATCTGACTTTTATCTGAGTTCCATAAATAACAAGACTGCTATATAAATAGTTGTATTAAAAAAGAACTCATTTCATATAAACACATACCCACACTTCCTCTAAAACTACATAAATTTCCCTGCTGACTCTTTCCTCTCGTTTTGATGTGGCAGATTATAATTTCACATCATATCAACACAAGAAAACAGTTTACAAATAAAGCCCGAAATTAATTTTAACACTTTGCATAGAAATTACACTTTGCACTTGGTCATGCTGGGATAGGTTAAATGTTCTTTGAATCCTAATAGGATGAGATTAGTGGAAACCAGACAGGGTTCTTCGCTGCCTGTGCTGAATCGTGGAGGGGCGTGTCCAGGCCAGGCACCGTGGCACACATGCCTGGAATCTCCTTGGCTCTGGAAGCTGAGGCAGGAGGACTGCAAGTTCAAAGCCAGCTTTAGCAACATAGTGAGACTGTCTCAAAATAAAAACCTGCTGGGGATATGACTCAGTGGTTAAGGGTACAATTTTAAAAAATAATAATTAATTTATTATTTTAAAAAGTCACGTTCAGGGCGTTGGAGCGGTGGCTCGGTGGTTAGGGTGCTGCCTGGCATGCACAAGTATGCCAGTTCAAACCCCTGCACCACGTACACTACGAAGTCTGGAGCAACGAAGGCCACATGAAAAACTAAATAAAAATTGTTTCTCTCTCTCCCTCTCACTGTGCCTCTCTTAAAAAAAAAAAAAAGTCATGTCTAGAACAGAGAGCACCAGCAGGCTCTGTGGTTCGGTCAGGAAGAAGAAATCAGTAGCCTCACTAGCACCAAACTCGGATGTAGCCTAGAATAGCACTGTCCCTTGAGGTGGGTTACAAGAGGGCTTGTCAGGATGTGTGGAGCAAGAGACCATGAATTCCTGAAGCTGACAGCCAGCTGAACTGATTGTTTGGTTGAATGGGAGCAGTTGCTTGGCCATGTTGGCATCCACAGTAAAATAAATGAGCTCCACTAAGGCCCACATTTAATCAATGGCTGTGCTTGCAAACTCCTGGGTGAGCCCTCGCAGTGCTCCCTGGGAGGTGTTGCCACGGGCTCCTGGCTTGATAGGAAATTCACAGTTGCAAGGTGATTTGGAGCATGGAAAGCACAGAAAACTACCAACCACATTGCCTGCAGGTATCACAAATGACCAGGTCGACCTCCTACCTATGCCCAGATCTACAAAGGATGTGGCCTTCACCGCAGAGCTCTGAGAGAAGGGCGAAGCCAACGCACCAAGACCTAGTTGCTAAGTCCAGGACCTGGCAAATGTGCCTCTTCTGCTTTTGAGTCAAATACGTCCTGTTCCTGTAGAGTCTCACAGATTCGTACTGGAAGCACCATTTCTTCTGGGCTTTCTGCTCTGTTCATAAATAAAAATAGGTAATATTAGATTTGCCAGAAGTATCTTGATTCAATTCAATTTGATTTGATCATTTTTTTCAGCAAATATTTTATCCCATCATCCTGAATGCGGAACGCCTATATAAACATAGGCATAGTGTAGAACATATCGTTGTATAATAATCTAAGTGTGATAATATTAATTAGTGTAATAATATGTAAGCCCTAGCTTATGATTTCCAATCTATTTAAATACTCCTGTGTCAATTTCATTGAAATAGTCACGGAATTGAAAAATTGGGACTTAATGGGTCGAGTGCCTAGGATGTGCCAAACACTGGAGTACGTGCTTTTTAGATTCGGCACACTGACAGACACACATACAACCAAACACAATGCACAATTCCAGTGAAGGAGAGAGAAAATAGAAAAGACAAAAATAAAAACATACGAAATTTGCTTTCTAACTTAATGGAAGGAGGAAAAAAATCAAGCAGGGGAGAGATTGTCTCCTTTTTTTTTTTTAATAGTACTGGCGATGAACCCCAGGAATGCTCTACCACTGAGCTATATACCCTCAGCCCATTTTAGCTTTGGAGACAGTCACTGTTCCCCAGGTTGACCTTGGACTTGTGACCCTTCTGCACCAGCCTCCGACGGTGGCTGGGGTAACAGGTGTGCACCATGTACCCAGCTGACAACCCCCCAAATTCAAGTGCTAAAACTTAGTTTCCACCTTGGTGGTATTGAGATGTCAGTCCTTTGGTGAAGTGATAATATCATGAAGGTTCCACCCTAAGGAATGGATTAGTGCCTTGTGAGAGTGGTGGATCAGGACCCTGGGCGTGTAACCCGAGTGGTAGAGCACTTTTTCAGCATTCATAATGCCCTGGGTTCAATCCCTACCTTCAGCCCTCCCCAGCATCCCCCCTCAAAAAAAAGAAAGAAAGAAAGAGAAAAAGAAAACAGATGGCTGGACAGAGCTAATTGAGGCCCTTTTCCCTCTCCCACCTTTCCACAGGTGACAGCGCAGCACTCCTCCCTTGCCCCTTCCCCCATGAGTAGATGATAACGATGGAACAGTCCTTGCTGCATCTTACCAGTGTTTGGATCTTGAAATCGAAGCTTGCAGAACACTGACAAATCTCTGTTATAGGTAAGTTAAACAATCTGTGATCTTTTCCTAGAGCAACAAGGGATAGAGCAAGTTGGGGATGCGGGACTCTACATTTTGCATGAGATAGTTAAGGATGGCACTTTTAAAAACATGACTTTGGAGTGAAAACCTGGAGCAGGTGGGGCAGCTAGCTGTGTGGATTTCAGGGGACAGCGTTCCTAGTAGGCTGAACCTGTACCTGGACGGTGTAAGTCTGTTTTGCTCTTAGAACAGCAAGCAGGGAGGAGTGACTGGGAAGTATTGAGTGATGGAAAGAATGAGAGTAAGGTCAGACAGGTAGTGGGGTGAAGGCCAGATATGAGACCCCCCTTAAACTGCATCTCACATGCTATTGGCCATCCTTTCACTCCAGCCACTACCTGGGCAATAGCCACACAGGTGTAAACCACAGCGCCTCTCTCTTACTTCTTCTACAACATCACATGGGACAACTGCATGCACCCACAGCCCTGTGCATGCCAGGAGTCCTCACAGGGGATGGGAACCACCACTTAAATACTTCCTTCATCTATCTTTTGAAGGACGATTCTGTAGGAAGAAACAGTATACTATTACAGTGTACTATAATAACTGTGCTATTGCTATAACAAAGTGCCTGAGGCAGGCTAGCTTTATTTTTAAAAAAGAGGATTATTTAGTTCACAGTTCTGGAAGTTGAAAATCCAAGGTTGAGTGGCCCACCAATTTGATCTCTGCTGGGGGACTTAATAGTGTATGGCTGTAGCAAGAATGTGGCAGGAGCAAGAGATCTCCAGACAGGAAGTTGGAAACAGATTCAGGGGTCAGGCTCAGGCTTTTACAACAGCTTGCTCTCACAAGAACTCACTCTGAGACCGGCATTCCTAGGGGAGTGAAGGACCCCCAGTGACTTAGGCATCTCCTACCAGGCCCCACCTCTTAAAGGTATCACCACCACCCTGAGAACCAATCACCAGCACATGAACTTTTGGGACACAATGCACATCCAAACCGTAGCATGCACATAGCTTGTCAAAGTTCCTCATAGGAATCCGCAGCAATTTTTCCCACAGTGCAACGATACCCACTTGAATTTCTTTTCCTCCCTCTCTGCCTCACTTTTCAAACAGTCCTGATCTGGGAATGATAATTGGCAATAGAATCTGCACAAAGCCTTTATTCCATGATCTACTTTGGAGGTGACCAGGACTAAGACAGCTTGAAGGACAGAGTAAGGACAGTGGCTTTTACTGAGAGTGAGATGGAAACCTTTGCAGAATTTTTGCAGAGATGGAAGTTGATTGGTTTTCATTTGGAAGGGATGACTCTGACCTGCTGGTTTGAAAACAGAGAGACTGCCTTCAAAACAGAAGAATCGGAAAGGCCGGTGACGCTACTGTCATAATCCAAGTGAGAGACGCTCTTGGACCAAGATGGTAGCTGGGAGCTGGCGATAGGTTTTGATTTCTGGATGAATGCGAAAGGTGAAGTCTGAGGAATTGTCCATGACGTGGATAGGGGTTAGTGCTATGGAGTGAATGCTTGTGTACCCTTAAAATTCCTATGCTGAAACCCTGATTCCAGTGTGATCATAGGAGGTGGGGTCTTTGGGAGGGGTTGTGCTATGAGAATGGGGTCCTCACTCATGAATGGTTGGAGTCCTTGAGGAGCTGAGACCAGAGGGCTCCTCTTCTTGTCATATGAGGATACAATGAGGAAAGGGTGTGTTGATCGCCAGGAGAGGAGTCCTCACCAGACACTGAATCCGCGGGGTTTTTTGATCTTGAACTGTGAACTGTGAGACACAAATGTCTGAGGTTTAAGTCACCAAGTTGGTGGCATTTTTTAGAACAGCATGTGTGGACTAAGAGCCTATGATGTGTTCTGAAAGCCCACTCAGCATTATCTTATTGGACACTGTTTGAATGATAGTGAAATAGGCTGGGGTCTGGACAAACCCAGACATAAATTCCTTAAATAACAAAGGACTTGAGTTGTCTTTCAAGACAAAGCTTCAGAAGTCACTAGAGGACAGTTTGAAACCGGTTCCTCAAGAACGGACATGCACAGCTCATTTGGTCAATGACCTTTTGACCTCTCAGGCTCAAAGTTCCCTTCACAGAGCCCGACAGTGGTGCAAAGGAATAATAACC
>PVKS010034294.1:0-21000 GCA_004027875.1 Aplodontia rufa | reverse complement strand
TGGGTTTATCATCCCCCAGTTTTATAAATGAGTCAACTAAAGTGCAGAAAGGTTTCTTTTTCTAGGCTGGATTTTCCATTCAAGCTCTATTCTGTATCTGTTGCTTTACTGCTAGGGAGAATTCCAGACAGAGTCCTAACCATAATATCAGCTATCTGGATTTTATCCCAGAATGAAGGCTTAATATTTATAGTCACTGCATGTTTTATTAGCAATTTGGGGGATATACTTTATACTCTATGCTAATTGATACCAATTAATAAATGACTTTTCGAGAAACAATGTATGGACAGTGGGTCTTTCTTACCCAGACTGCCTAAATATAGTGCCAAGATAACAAGACCTCTTCTTAGCTACAATTTCTAAGGCCTAATCCTACACTCTGATTTTAGTCTATGTTTTGTAACTGTTGATCAGTAGTACTATTGTCTGTAACATAAGATTAGAATTGTGAAGTAAAAAGAGAGAGAGAAATTATGTATAAATGGCAGTGGAATAAAAAACTAAGCAAAACAGATATTTATACTAAAGCATTAGCATGAATATTATGTATACAGAGGGATGAGAATATAACCTTTTTATTTCAATTACCAGGAACTCCTAAATCAGTAAAAACCTTGGAAAGTTTTATTTTCTATAAAAAGAAATTTATAAGAAGTTTTTCAAGCCACCAAAAAATTTTGTGTTGAGCTGGTACAATTATTCTTCATTTCTCTAGATTGCCCCTCTTAACTGAGTTTGAGGTCATGGAAACTCTACATGGAAGATTTGTGAACTGGCAATGGTAACCTAGAATGAATCTTTAAGGTTATGTGCTTTTATTGCTTCCTCTTCTCATTCAACTGTGTCCTTCAGGGTGGATCGGGTTTTGAGGCTATTTGAAGTAAACTCACAGTCTTTCTGCTAATGATAATAATCTTCTATTTTGCTGTAATGCTCCTTTATAAAAATCTACATCAGATCTATAGGAGTCAGTTCACAAAAAATGATGGAGAAGTGAAAAGCAAAATTCCTGGGTCAAATGAGGAGCGTTAAAGGAATGTTAGAAAACTAGAAGCATTTGAAAAGATGTCAAATAGAAATAAGAGGTCACTTGCTTTCTGAAGGTTATCTATCCATGCTGAGGGATAAAAATGGCAAGAAGATAGATTTTAGTGATATGCTTATTAGAAATATTTTTATACCAATAATGAAAAGGATTTTCCATATTTGCAATTTATTGTAGAAGGAATTGTACCAGGTATTCGGGCCTAGATGTCTCCCATTTTTTTACGCAATGTATTTGAGCTTCAAAAAATTCAGTAACTTTCCTTCTTTTTTTTCAGGGCTGAGGACTGAGTTCAGGGTCTTGCACGAACTAAGCAAATGCTCTGCCACTGAGCTAAATCCTCAACCCCAATAACTTTCCCTTTTAATACACAAATTATGTCAGCATTCCATTATTTCAAGTCCAATAAGTATTGCATTGTACTCAGCTTCTGACAGTCAGAATTGTAGTCAACCACCACCTCTTATTTTATGCATAAAAGAGAACTAAGTGCCAGAGAGACAGAGAACTAACTTATTTACATAAAAAAATGAAGCCTGTAATAGTGTATAGCTCATGTCAGTGCCAAGCTATTAATATGAATTTGTTTGTAAGGGGATGAATTATATGGATAGAACACATCTTGAAGTAGGAAAATCTACAGAGGTCGCTTGGTCAAGTGTGGCAGATCCCTTTTTGTAGCTTGTTTGATAAATGGATATTAGGCCAGAGATTAAAAGTTCAACCTTGTGAATTTTCCTTTCTGTGTTTTGCAAAGAGCTGAAGTAGAAAACTTTTTTGTTTGGGTAAAACTTCTAGATTCAGAGGCAACATAGAATAAATTCGCTCGTTTATATGACAAATCTTCAAACGTTGAAGATGTCTCAATTAATTGGTAGAGTGTCATTATTATGTTCATTGCTTGGGTGTTGATATTATTTCTGTTTGATTAATTAATAGTTGAAAATATTAAGACTCAAGTAATTATTAGAACAGAAGTGCACATCTTGGAAAACTTTAAGTTTGTGAACTGTTTCAATGCAAAATAGAAATTAAGATCAAGGTAAATTGTACAAACAGATGAATTTAAGCCCATGAACTGTGAGTTGAACAATGCTTCCTTTTTACCACCAGAGGTCTTCAAAAGACCTATAATAGCTACATTTCTGCCAACTGAGAAGGAAGAAAAATCTTTAATGACTAAGCTAACAGTAATTCTTAGCAAATAATCTACTCAAGATAGAAAGTATTAGTGTTCTGCAGTATTAAGATTCTATTTTTCTTCTAATTAGAATTCAGACATTGGAAACAACAAAAGTACAAGAAAACATCAAAACAATAACCAACATTCAAATACAGAACAATTACAACGTATTATTTTATTATTCTTTAATCTATTTCCTAAACCTTTTTAGTTGGTGTTAGAAGCTTCTAATGCTAATTTTAATGATAAAAATAAACTTCTTATCAATGCTTCAGAAAAGTGGAAATCCATCACCATTTACATAAATATTATGAATGTATTGATACATGTATATAATAAATATAATGTGTATTTGTGTGTGTGTAAAATATCCTAACTTTACTTTTAAATTTAAAGGTTAGGAAACAATTTACGATAATTCTTCTGACTTATTCTAAACTATTGGTAAGCAAAGACAGGCAAATATTTCCTATTTACATAGAAAAATACTCCCTGTTTTGATTTTAAAAAAAGAACAAAAGAGACTTTAGAAGAACTAATGGATCCTGTATTAATCTGCATAATAATTCGAGTTACTCAGTTGATATTTCACGGGTACTTTATATTTTTTATGTAACTTATTTAATTCAATATTTATTCAGTACCAACTGTGTGCCTGCTATTTTACAAATTGCTGACATGCATAAAAATTGCAATCACACATGATCACTGTTCTCAAGAAATTCAGTTTAGTGTAGGAAAAAAGGGCAAATAATTGCAATTCAACTTTATAAAAGTCACATTGGAAAGATGACAATAGCAAAAGCAATGGAAAAACAGAAGGTGGGCACCTAAGTCAGGGAGAATCGGAGAGGACTTCAGCAACAGGCAAAGAGCAGGCGTAAGAACTAGTTGTTGAAGGAAAAAAGGCAGCTGTGTAGTTGGGGAGTGTGCTTATGGAAAAGAAAGAACATTAGGGAATGATGGGAATATTAGTGAAGGATGAGGAAACACGCCTGTACCTGAGACACAATCTGATTTGCTTACTGCGTGTAAAGAGATCAAGAAATACATATTTGACTCACATTGAGGATGAAGAAGGGGCTAAATTCAACATATGAAGTTGATGATTCCCATTTGTATTTTAACCATTAGCCCTATAGAAATACACAATGGTTTCCTGACTGGGGTTCAAACAAAATTTAAAAAATAAATTCACATGATGACCTGAAAAGCCATTTTTAAATCATTAAATTATTTTCTTATTGTTTTCTAGCTCCTTTGTTTCCCATGAACTTCTTCATCTTACCTTCCCCCCATCTCAGGGAAATAGACTGAATGACCCACAGAATTTAAAGTATTTACTGTTTATCTCTGTCTAGAAGGTTTACTTACCTCTGAATATAGATGATGCTACTCAGTCGGATTACATTGATCTGCACAACGTTATTGTGTAACATTTGTTCTTTTTGGACAATGATGTAACAAGCTTTATTACACGTTATACCTTTGCAACACGCACAAGAAATGGAGACAGAGGGGTTGCGGTGGTGGCTCAGTGGTTACCAGCACTTGCCTGGCAAGTGCAAGGATGTGGTTTGGATCCCAGCACCACAAACACAGTGGAGTGTTGGAATGTCAGAGCAATGAAAGTCACGTGGAATACTAAATAAAATTCATTCTCTCTCTCTCTCTCCTCTCTCTCACTGTCCCTCTGTCTCGTAAAGAAAAAAAAACGGAGATGGAAATTTTAGGTTAACGGTACACTGAATAAAAATGGTTAAAACATAGATGTACAGATTTTTTTTTGCTAAAGGCAAAATTGATAAAATGTAAATGAAGGAAATATAATTAGCAGAATGACTAAAACTATCAGCAGAATGAATGAAAATATCATTATTATAAATAACTATGGACTTATTAAATCACCTGTTCTTAAGCTTTCTTATTGTGACAATGATTGCTATCAACTCCTCAGAAAAGGAAAATTCTGGGGCTGGAGCGGTGGCTCAGCAGTTTCGTGTTTGCCTGGCGAGCATGAGGACCTGAGTTCGAACCCCAGTACCACTTACACAACTGAGTGCAATGAAGGCCATGTGAAAAACTAAATAAAGTTGATTCTCTCTTTCTCTGTCTCTCTCACTGTCCCTCTCTCTTAAAAAAAAAAAGGAAAGGAAAGGAAAATTCTAATGAGTTAATGGTATCTGTGAACATTGATATACTTCATCTATTTCAGGCCAGAAAAATTCTATGAAGGTCAATTAAGAAACTGAGAAAATTCCCTGCCCTTACCTATAATATCATGTTATTTGTGCCATTTGCATTGCAGCTCCTAGTAATTAAAACAGCAGGTCACAGATGGATTATTTCGCCATGTGCACACTCATTTCTTGCCCTCAAGTTAGAGGGACATTATCTTATGCAAACACTGACCATTATCCACTGACAAGACTGACAAGACTCCCTCAGGTTGTCCTCGGAGGAGAAAATTAGCCTAAATAAATCTCTTTTATTTGTCTCAGGAGTCTTTGAAATGAACTACATTAGCGACTGTTAGCTGAGTCCTCCAAACAGGAAAACAATTCAATAATTGTATGCCTTTGATGTCAACTTGACACGAAGTTGAAGAGTTTCTGTTATTTAAAGGAAATTTGAAAAGGGCTTCTTTGAAGTGCATATTTATTTGTAAAGTAGACTTGTTTTTAGGTTAGCTAGAAGAAATCACACTTCTCTGAACCTTCTTTACTACATAGCTGATACCTGCCTAAATAGGGGTGGCATGGAAAATTTTCACAAGCAGCAAAAAAGAGAAGATGAGAAAGTTTCAAAACAATATGCTCCTTTTAATTTGGAATGAGAAGGTAAGTGTCTTGGCAGAGTATCAGATGCATGCTTACCCACTTATTTAAGCTTCTGCAGGATTTATGGAAAGATCATAAATACTGCATGCATCTCGGGGATGCTACAAAGTTTCCACTCCTTTTTCAGAGACAGGAAGCCATTTTTCTTTTCTCTCTCTTTTTTTTCTTGTAAACTAATATATAAATATCCAGGCAAGATATTTCAGTACACGATAGAAAACAATATTTTAAGTCATTATTCCTGTGGGTAAAGTGTGCACTTTAAACTATTTATCAACATGTCTGGATTCTCACAAGTGCTCAGCACTGTCCCAGCTTCCTTTAGACAGGCTCCTATGCTGAGAACTCCAGAAGATTTAGTTAATAGGCTGGTTATAGGCAGAAGCATCTTTCATGATTTGCAGATCTCCACACAAGTCATGAAATACCTTCTGCTGTGCTGTTCCCACTTCCCCCTTCTCACCATCTGTCAAAGTTGTACCCATTGTTTCTGAGCAAGGTCGGGCCTGTCACACTCATGAAGACTGTTCTGATCACAGCCTCAATAGACTTCTCCTTCCTCTGATCTCTCATAGCATTTATTACCGATTTCATTCGTTGACTGCATTATACCATGATCTCTTGTATTGCCGTTGACTCTTATTTGTCCTATTGAATCCTGAGCTCTTAGATCAACAACTGGGTCTTCTATTTTGTGCCCCTCTCAGCTTGAACATACTGATTATTCAAAGATGGCTGAAAAGGCATTCTCATATATGATTGAATGATTTTGGATAGTTAACTTTTAAGATTACATCTACATGTTTCTTTTTAATAAGAGGTCACATAATTAAGAGTTGACTAAATTGTATCCACATACAGAACCAAAAGAATAATCTCTTCCAAATCTTGATAGATTGTTTAATAATTAAATATTCTATGGAAGGCAGATTGATGTAATATCAAGATAAGATAATTTTGTGTCTTTGAGGCTTTTGTTGAACTATATTAGAGCTTTATTAGCCAGAAGCTCCTATTATTCACCTTTGGTTTAAAAAGATGTTGGAACATGTTCCTTCTGTGAAAGAAACATCTAGTTGTGAGAAAAATACTGTTTGTATATAGAAAAAATGGGACAAAGTCAAGATCAGCATGCATATATTTCTCACAGTATTAGCATCATTATCACAATTAATATCTGAAAGGTTGTGTGATATTGTTTTTCAGTGAAAAAGAGAGGTGACAGTGTTAGTCAGATTTCTATCATTGTGATAAAATGCCAAAGAGAAGCAACTTAAAGGAGGAAAGATTCATTTTGGCTCATGGTTTCTGAGTTTTCAGTTCATGATCACTTGGCGCCATTCTTTCTGGACTTTCGGTGAAATCAAGCATCGCAGCAGAAGAAAGCTGCTCACTTTGTGGCAGCCAGGAAGAGGGGTGGTGGGAGATAGAGAGAAGGAGGAAGAGAGCGAGGGAAGGGGGTCAGGAACAAAATAGATCCTTCAAGGGCATGCCCTAAGTGAACTCACTTCTTTCCGCCAAATCCTGTCTCTTAAAGTTTCCACAATAGCGTTTATCAGCCAAGGACCACACCTTTAACAATGTGTCTTTAGGGGGCAATTGAGATTCAAACTGTAAGAGTAGTAGGAAGAGCTCTTTGGCTCTCCGCAAAAGTTAGTGGTTTTAGATTTGAACATCAAAATTTTCTTTTTTCAAGAATCCCAATTAGGACTCATCTGAAGAGAATGATCACAATTTGTGCAGGGTCATAGCTGAGCACTGTGGAAAGCACATTACATAGACATTGTGATGAGTTAGAAAGCAGTGGTGCAAGCCCTGTGCTCTGCTAGGCATGCAGGGGTGGATCACGGTGGGTCCCTCATGTTCTCTACCACAGCACCACGAGGTGCTTTCAGCTTCACAATCCCGTTGTTCCATATCCCAGCTCCCATCCAGGACTGAGGCTTAGAAGAGGGTGTACTGTTTGCCTGAGAGCAAGCACCTGAAGGTCGCGGAGCCAGGAAGGAACGGTAAGTGCACTTAATTGGAAAGCCAATGTTGCTCTTATCATGTTGCCTTTTACAAGAATGAGTTATCAATATTTAATACTCTTGCTTATCTATTTCTCCCAAAACAGAGAATTTAGAGGTGCTCTATGTATGAAAGGGAATCTTGCAAATTACTTCAGATTGATTTCCACATGCGGTCCCTGGAAAAAACCAGAACCTGTCATTTCAAAGAAGTCATTAGCTTTTTGAGTAGTGTGGCATTTCCATCTCATATTCAGTGTGTTCTCCTTTTGACCTTTGGATCTTTGCCCACTGTATTTTCACTTAACTTGCCTTTCTCCTTTATAAAAAAAAAAAAAAAGACCAATTTTCTTGTAATGGATTTTCTTTCTGAGTTGACATGCAGTTCAACAGGAATCAGAATGTGGAGCTGCAGAAGTCCTTATGGCAAAATCCAACCTACTTCATCATTTTATTGATGAGTACAAAGTTGACATTCAATGATGGGACATAATTTGTCTAGACCGCAGGAGGGACCCAGGTTCTCCTCTTTCTCAGCATGGTGGAATTCTCTGACATACTGCTTGATCAAGCAATTATGAAGTCGATAGCATTTTTAAAAATAATAACCTGGCCGATTTGGAGCCATCATTACTAATTCACTATTTGAAATAGTATAAAAGCCATATAAAATTGGAAAATGGCATTTAATATAGGAGCATGGCTATTACTACTGCTCAGTACTGGCTTTGGGCTCTGTTTCCAGCTGCACTCTCACCCACTACTCCTTGTTCATTCTGGAACTGCCACACAGTTCATGCTGCCACAACTTAGCTGGCTCTGCTCCTTTAATTGGAGTTCCTTTCCACATCTTGCCCGTCAGGAAAACCCTGACTTGTTCTCAGTTTTACAGCCCTTGACCTTAGCCACACATTCACTTGCCTTGGAAGAGTTCTTTTTCTGCTTGTTAGTACTATTGTACTAAGTTTTACCTTTATTATAGTACCTACCTAGATACTTACCTAGATTTTATGGCCCTTTTTTCTTCACTTGTATTACTTCCTCCAGACTGGAAGCTCCTGGAGGGCAAGGATTTTATCTTAATCATCTAAGTATCCCCTCTGACAGCATGATGCTAGACATGTGGTGGGGGTTGCAAAAAAATGTTCTCTTTGAATAAATTATTTGCAAATTATTGTCTTTTAACATCAATACCCTAAAAAAGAATAAAATTTGTAAACTGTCTACTAGAAAGATCATATGATTAAAGAGATGACATGAAGTATTTGCTATCATTCTTACTAATTAAGGTTTGTCCAGTAATCAAGTTTCAAGCCAAACCTTCATTTTCAGTGACCTGTGATTATGCTTTGCTTTTGGTTATAGAGATTGATTTAAGTGTCCCCAGTCATAATCTCTTGCCTGGTTGTCATGGCTACCGTTAGTTGACTCAAGAGTAAACTTCTGATTACTCCTAATTTGATATAAGAAAACATGTTAGTAACTTCTATAAATTATTGACTATGCTTTTGATAGATCCTATCCTTAATATAGTAATACATATATATTACATAGTACATATCTATTATGAACAAAATGTAGCTGGTCATATATATAGAAAGAATTTATATATACTTTTCATAATGGTATGATTTCTCATTACAAATAATAAGAAGTAAAGAAAAACTTCAGTGGTAAGGTGTCTAATTCAACGGATTATATTTCTTAGCAAGATGATTTTCAGCATATCCCAAAATTTAAGCATGATTAATAAGACAGCAGTCCCAGAAATGATGTCTGCTGGTCCATATATATATAGTTATACAATGCACAGCTGTTTGTGATTAACCATGCCTTGTAATGGCTAAGAAATTTATTCTGCATTTCTTAGTAGAGCAAAACTGCAATAATATTTTATTATATGTATGATCTGAATAAATAAATTTGGGGTGCATAGGAACTGATAAATCAGCACTACAGTTCATTAATGGGGAAGTTTTCTTTCCCAATGTCTAAAATCAGTGAAACTTTTGTAAGTTTGTTTATATTGGGCTTGACAGACCTCGTTTATATAACAAATTATGGTTGCATAATCTATCATTGAAAAATGATGCTTAGGTGGTGTAAATGAGCTGTTTCCTAAGAGATTCCCAAATTGTACAGGAGGCAAGTGCTGTAGTGTCCCAGAATCCAAGGTTCTTTATATGAAATTTTTAATAGGTATGCTATTTTTCTTTGCCATTTCAGCAAGTACAAAAATGATCTGACATTTCGGTATCTCTGACGAAGACCAGGTTATCATGGAATGGATTTCAATTTAACTCTCTTTATCTTCACTTCCAGAACCTAAGTTGTTATATATTTATGTATTTCTATGTGAACAAGTTAGGATTACCCTGCTTTAAATGTTTTCCTTAACATATTATATATAAAATTTATTTCCTTTTCCTTTTTTTTGTTTTTTTGAAGGTGAAGTAATGCTCTGATAAATTATCACCTTTTATTCAAGGGAAATGCACATAGTATAGCTAATTAAATGCTACACAAATTCACCATGAACATTTTCATTTCACTGAGGTATTGTTACAGTCCTTTAGTAAAATTTCATCCTTGAGAAAACCAGTTTCTGTGAATGCTTCTAAAATAGAATTTGCTGGAAACAGATTCCTGCTGGTAACTTAAAATGTGTTTCCAAATGTAATAAGCTTCTCAGGTTGTAGTACCTAGATTACTTAGTTCTTTCTTTTAAACTACTATACTTCTATTGATTGTAAAGCCTTTTTTAAATGTAGAATATGAAATGTGACCCTGCTTTCACAAAACATCACATTAGCCAAGGAAAACTGGTGCCGGAGGACTGGTTCCAAGGAAC
The DNA here is from genome assembly GCA_004027875.1 of Aplodontia rufa. Taxonomy (NCBI): domain Eukaryota; kingdom Metazoa; phylum Chordata; class Mammalia; order Rodentia; family Aplodontiidae; genus Aplodontia; species Aplodontia rufa. The sequence continues at coordinate 11,069 of PVKS010034294.1, read as the reverse complement.
CAGGACTCAGAGACTCTGAGATGCATTTGTGGGAGGTTTGTTTGGTATTGCCCATGGTAACTAGGAAAGGTGATTAGTATTGACCAGAAGGTGATCTATGGGGCAGTTCTAATGGTGGCCTCAGGCAACCCTGTAGAAGACCTCCAACTGGCATGGCTTCTCAGAGGTTTTGTGTCTTAAGAGTTCAGTCTTCTATACTCCTGTATCCACCTGTCATCAGACGCTGGCCACTCTTGGTGACAATATGAGTTTAGGTCCACTTACTCTGGCTTACTGTGTTTGATCAAGGTCAATTCCTAGTTAAGAAATTAATCTGGAGTTACTGACCATCAATACTCTCAGCAGTAGAAGAAACAAATGCTTTACTCTTGAGGAAGAAACCTGGGCAGTGTAGAGATGCTTAAATGTCTAATACAACATTTGTAATGTCAGTTGTGAGTGGTGATTAACTTGGGTGTTATAATATTAAAACTATTTAAGTAAGCTATTGCTTGTAAGCGTTGAATAACCTCCAAATTACTCTATAGAATGTTTGTCTTTAGAAATCTTCAGAAAAGCCAGCCTGTAGCTTCTCACTGAGACTCTAGGGAAGTTATAGTTAAGATTATCATTAGCTTTAATGAGAATAATGTGTACAGAATCCCATGTGTTAGTGAAAATAAAAACATCTCCACATGCTAAGCTTTGAACATCACTTTGATTATCTCAGCCTTTAAATCAATACAAAATTGTTTCATTTGTGGAGCTTTTATGGAAACAATATTAAAATTAAAAAGTTCATGTTTTTATTGTTCTATTCCTAATAGATTTTCAAATATCTTAGGATAGGTTATGAGTATTTTAAAAATTTTCTATTAATCTGGGTTAAAAAGTATAAGTAAGGAGGAATTACTCTATCATATAACACATTATAAATAAAATGGTTGAATTCTCAGGATAAAATGAATCTGTTCTGAACACTAATTGATACGAACTTAATGTTTATTGACATAGTTACTGCAGTGGCAAAAGCAAACCTAGATATTTGGTGAATGTGAAAGAACGACAAAGTGGCATAATAATCAAACGCATGAAATTTACTAGTTGAATGAACAGGTCAATTTGCATTTAATATGAAGAGATCAGTTGGAGTTTGGAATGAGTGTGGGTGACAGATGGCATAGTTATGTAGTGCCATTTAAGCCAATTATCAAGTAATTGACAGATGTACTCATGTTGCTGAGCAATTATTCAAATAAAAATGTTTAGGATTGTTTGTTAAAATAAACATCAAGATTTATCAATTGTAATTATAATTAATTCTTCACATAAATTACATTAAATAAATAAGCATAAAGTCAGGGTACTAGTAATGCTTTAACTATATAACTCATCCTTATGTTTGGTTTGTTCAATGAACCAATTCAGCTGATCTTGGTCTATACCGATGTTGTGCCTTATATCAAAGTGATGGTCTTAACCAAAACGAATAGTACCATAAAATGAATATTGATTTTATGTGGTAAGAGACCCAGCTCCATGAGACATTAGATAAAGAGAAATGATAAAGTAGCTGTATTGTTCATAAAGTTTTGATTATCAATGGACATTGCCTTTGTATGATTTTGTACTAATCTATTTAATTTATTTTATTCTTCAAGCTCAAGATATAGAATTTGATCTGCTTCATGATTTCCTGGAAAATGATGGCAGCAAGGGTATACATTATATCCCCCTGCCCAACTTAGGAAGTCTGTTATATACTGATAACAATTGTCTTGATGAAAGAGTATGATTGATTGATATAAAAAAGTTTTAAAACATGCAGTAAACGTTTTTTAAATTTAGTTGACAGAGCTGTCTAGATGAGTCCCCATTGCTACATCCACAAAACACATTAAAAAGCTGAACAAAGTACAAGAGCTATGAAAATATTATACAATGACTCAGGGAGCTGAGGCAGGAAGATGGTGAATTTAGAGCCCGTATCTGCAACTCAGCAATTTAGCAATAAAAGGACTGGGAATATTAAACAGTGGTTAAGTACCTCTAGGTTTATTTATATGTGTAAATGAAAGAAAAGACCAAGTAGCAGAAGTGTTCAGAGAACAGCGACTAGTGAAAGAACTATCAATTCACTATTCTAGCCCACAGGGATTTTTTAACTTTTATTTTAAGAGATGATTGGTATTTTAATGCCAGTGAATGCAGATTGTTGTCAGAGTCACAGGCTTGTAACCTCTGAATTCTCAAAAAGCAGTGTGCGGGGCTGGAGCAGTGGCTCAGCGTTTTTGGCGCTTGCCTAGCAAGCATGAGGACCCGAGTTCAAACCCCAGCACCACGTACATAACTAAGTGTTGGAGCAACGAAGGTCATGTGAAAAACTAAATAAAATTGTTTCTCTCTTTCTCTGTCTCTCTCACTGTCCCTCTCTCTTTAAAAGAAAAAAGCAGTGTGCAAAAAATAAAAGATGAGAATACTGTAACCCAAGAATACCTAGACATGTGGGTTAAACAAAACATAGCTAAAAAATGAAAAAATAGACACTATTAAAATGCAAGACAGAGCTGGTGTAATGGTGTACTCCTGCAATCCAAGCTCCTTGGAAGGCTGAGGCAAGAGGATTGTAAGTTTGAAGCCAGCCTCCAGAACTTAGAGAAATTAAAAAAAAAAAAAAGGTTTGCTAAAACACTCCTGAGTTCAATCCCCAGTAACCCAGTAACACTCTCACACAGATACACACACACACACACACACACACACACACACACACACACACAAGATAGGTGGGAAGGAATCACCCAGAAAGAAGGAATACTATATTTTCTGTTATTAATCAAACTCAGATTCAGCTAAAAGAGAATACAAGAGTACACTATTCTAGGAAATACTGATGACAATCTTTTCAGATCTGAAGAGAAATATAAATTCTCAAATTGAAATAAAATGAAGTCTTTGGAAATATATAACAGTCTAAAACTAGATACAATGTTCTATAACTATACCCTCAAACATAAAAGTGATCTGAAGATACTGGAGAGAAATGACATTAGTTACAAAGAGAAGTAATTGGATGGATATCAGATGACTGAAGACAATGGAATGATATCTTCAAATTTGTTAGGAATTATTATTCAAAAGTAGGATTAAAAATATAAACATCCATAAACAGGAAATGAAGATAAACTGTTGCCCACACACCCTGAATGAAAGATATACGAATAGGTATACTTCACTTCAAAGAAAGTTGAGTTAATAAGGAAAGTGTTGAAAAAAAGAATTGTCAACCAAATTGATCAGACCTTTAAAAAATACTGGAAACACTAAGAAAGCTGATAGTAACTATTTTTAGATGTGTCAAGAATAGGGTAGAATTTAAATACTAAAATACTAGTCACCAGGACTAAAGATATGTACCTAAGAAAATGTAATTTTTAAATATACTTGAATTTTTTGAAAGATGATAGAGATATTAATAAACCTTAAACTTTATCAAGAAAGAAATAAGATGGGGCTGGAGCGGTGGCTCAGGGGTTTCGGCGCTTGCCTGGCAAGGACCCCAGCACCACGTACACAAGTAAGTGTTGGAGCAACTAAGGCCATGTGAAAAACTAAAGTTGTTTTTCTCTTTCTCTGTCTCTCTCACTGTCCCCCTCTCTTTAAAAAGAAAGAAAGAAGAAAGAAAGAAAAAAGATCAAATATATGTTAAAAATTTAGTGGAAATGAAACCACCTATATAATATAAATACATTATTTAATTTCCAAACCAAGAAGAAAATTTGTTGTCAACAAAACGTAAGAAAGGAAAAGAAAAGAAACAAGCTGTGATGAAAAACATAGTAAATTATAAGCAATAAAATGTAGAAATAAATTCAACTATATAAGTATTTGCAATAACTGTAATGAATTATTCATCCCTATGAAAAGACTGATTATCATATCTGACTTTAAAAGAAGTCAATAGGGGTGCTTTTTGTGAAGAAGATTGCCTCACAACAGAAAAGGGAAAAATTCAGGAATAATATGTTATTATTTAGACATAGTATTTCCCTGGAGAAATACTGCACATGAGCATAAGGTATCATGCACAAGGATTTCCACTGATGTGTTGCTATAGCAGTAAAAATTAGAAACAGCCCAAGGGCTATATGATGGAATGCTACGTATCACTTAAAAAGGTATGAACCAGATTGTTAGTTCAATGTGACGAGAATTTAAAAAACATTTTAGAGGTCAAAGTTAATTTCAGAAAAAATGCTGTCTTGACATCTCTCTATAAATTAAAAATACAAACCACTAAATATTTAAAGATACTGGGAAAACTAATAAAAAACCAATTCCTTATTTTAAGGGGATAACTGAAATAGAAAAAGGCACATCAAAAACATTATTTTGTTTTTTCAAAAAGATAGAAAAAATGTTAGTTTACAGTTTCTGTACAGCAGGTGCATTTTGCATTTCTATATTTAAAATGTATGTATATTCAGTTTAATTTAATTCCATAAATATTTATTCTATATAAATAATATTCAAAGTGCTATATTAAGAATAGGTTTGCATATTATATTACATTAATAGTTTCAACCTTCAAGGATCTTGTAGGATGATCATAAAATATATTTAAATTGTAGTCACATCTTATATTTATTTAGCATCGTCACATTCAGAAAGCAATGCCCTCTATCTAAGTCATAATGGTGTTTACTGAACAGCTGATACATACCAGGCATTAGGGTGGTTTCTGGAGACTGCAAAACTATGTGACAGTCTCTGTTTTAAATACCTCAATCTACCAGTGTCATAGATGCACTTTGACATCTAAAATTTTGAAAATGTATACAAGTTAGAAGAGGAAGAAGAATAAGAAAGGAATTTTAAAGGAAAGGATTTCAGTCATCTTTGAAGGTGAAGTTGGAGTAGAATGTTGAGTGTTGGATTGCAGAGTAAGTAGTGTGGAGTCTGGGAGAAGCAAACAAGTGGTTAAAAGGAAAATCACATAAAGATGGTTCAACATTAAGAAACTATTTAATGGGAGAAGGAGTCATAATATGATCATACTTGTGCATATAGAAGTCTTAGTATTACCTTAATACTCATCAGGAAAAAAATAGCTATTAATATTAAAGATATTCTTGTTCAAATGAAGAAAACAAAGATTCTAATGATCATTGTGATCATTCAATATTGTTTTGGTGGTTTAGGAAAAGCATTAAGATGTGCTGGTTAGGATAAATGTAGTAATGAAAAGTTTTGTTTTCAGTTATACTTGAATATCTAAGAACTCAGGAAGTTTAAAAATATTTGAATTGAAAAAATATATTAGGATGCTTATGCACACGCAAAAACACAAATCAAGAGTTTTCCTTTTATGCAAGAGTAACAGGATGTTATATCTGAAGGTTTGACTGAATTCCAAATTATAATGTACTGTGAGTCAGATCAACAAGCTGAAATTTTAAAGAATGAGTCTGCAAACCTGGAGGATGAGTCATCTCCGTCAAGGATCTAAACCCGTCAGGTGGCAGGAGATTTCAGCAGCATTTGGTGCAGAGGATTTATTTGCAAAAAAATATCTGTGTTCTCTGTCATGCCTCTGCTCAAGGGAAGGAAGGGGACTTAATGAGCCTCTTCCTCAGATCTACTGAGAAGTTCTGAACACTCTTTGAAAAGCCTCAGGTGTTCTTCCTGCAACCACAGGGTACCAGTTATGTGTGACTAGGATGATGTTTCCTCCAGTAAAATATAGTGAAAGCAGATGTCACATTCCCCTTCCTCCTTCCTGTTACAAGTTGGCTCTGGAGCAATTATCTTAAAGCCGGAGGTCACCTAAGACACTGGAGTCTGGGTTGCTGACAACTAAGGGGCCACTATTCCAACCCTAAATGGTGTACATGAAGAAGCAAGGGACTATCTTGTTATTATTTTTCTCTTTTTTCCAGAGACAAGGACAGATATATTTAGAAAAAAAGATAAACATTCAAGAGAGAATGCCGGTTGGCTCAGAAAGCAAGAAGCAGCCTGTTTTGTTATTTTTAAAGGCGTGTTACTTGGGGGGCTGTTCTGTTATTAGAATCAGCAACCAATCATTTAATCTTTTTCTTATTTAATGTTCACAACTTGAAAGGTTCAGAGAATAGGTTTATAGATATAAGGGAGCTGGGGAGGAGCATTAAAAATTTTCAAAGAGGAAAAGGATATACATATGGTATGTCCAGAGTGAAATATTTTCAAGTATTTACTGATATATTTTGCCATTAATTCTTATTTTGCCTAATGGGCATAGCCCTTTTGAAACTTTTGGTTTTAAGACCTCCTTGCTCCAGAATAATGCAAACCAGAGAACAAACACGGAACATTGTCAACTTCTAGATCAAAAGCCTCAAATGAGGGTTTCAGACATAAACTATCCAGGCCATCTTCTCCCAGAATGATCTGAGTCAAAAACAGAGAAAAGAGAAGGATTCTGAGGAGACCCTGGCTTTTCTGAATAAGGCTCATTGTGGGAAGGGTGCAAGGTGGACATTGGAATTCTTCTGACACTTTGGTAATCTTGGAGTCAGTGAACCTTGTGCCCTGCTTCCCAGCTACAAGCCTGAGAGTTCCCTAGGCCTTTGAAGATCTGAAGGTAGATATGGATAGTTGGTTGAAGTATTAAGGACAGAAATAGCTTTGGCAGCTCTGCTAGGTTTCCTATGCCATCCAAGTTACATGGAAAAACTAAACAATTTCTCCATCCTTCCCAAGAAACATGTGGAAGAGGGTGAGGGGAGGGCTGCAGAGAGAGCTGTTGGCTTCTCCAATGTAGTGGCTATCACAAGAGGCTCCCACAGGAGTTGGTTGTGCAGAACTTTGGGAGATAACCATAATTTAGGATGAGAAAGAACTGTGCATTTCAGTTATGAGTTATGACCATGTAGTCAGATGCTATCAGCTGGTGACCAGATGGTTCCCTCACAATTAGCTAGATTAAATTTTCTGCATAGTTGAATACATAGTTGAAATGAAAATTAGGAATTAATGCATGTGTGTGTGTATATATATATATATATATATGCACTTAATGATTTATTCTTATACAAAACTGTTTTCTTTAACTGTTACAGAAATGAAGAAAGAATGCGAAATTGAATATACAAAAATTTCAAAGGGTCTGGAGAGTTAATGGAATGGGGTGGGAAAGCCTAATTATCTCCCAAGGAAACCATAAGAAGTCTTTGCCCAAAACAGTCCCTTTGCTTGTCATTATACTATAGAAGTTTCTCAATAGGTACTTATTAAATCAATAGGTTAATAGAAGGGTGGATGGTTGGATGGACAGTGAAAAGGAAAGGGAGAATTTACCATGAATGGCAGAGCCAGAATGGAAAAGTCTAGGGAGTTTGCTTCTGGATTATCAGAAGGTGGATCACTGGATGATCTAAGGATCTGTCTCTGGTTTTTGCTTCCTGCCCTGACTACATGGACTGAACTCATGTCCAAAGCCCAGAGGATATCTGTGAGTAATGTCTACAAAAGCAACTTCATTAATTCCTCAGTAAACTTGAAACACAAGGAGCAAGCTTTTAAACACAGAAATCAATGAAAATGGAAACCCTTTCTCAGATGAACAAAAAAGGTTGGTGAAAATTTAAGAGATGGTCCCTGCAGCAATCAGTTTATTCTTCACCATCTATAACATGTCCTGGAGCTCACAGCATTATTTGATGGATAATATGTGTGTGATCACAGCCTTTGTTGACAGGTGCACAACATAATAGGCAATATCATTTGAATTATCCTGCTAATGTGACTTAATTACAGTGCCAGAACCACAGCCCTGCCCTGCATGACCCTGAATGTAAATGCCTCTTTAACTTTTGCGCCCTAGGTGCCTTTCTTGCTTCACCTTGTTTCTAAGCTTGCTTAATTTATATCCATTCACTCATGATAACTAGACGGGCTAAGCTGAAGAAATAGTTCCTTGTCTTTCACATATGTTGGTGCGGCTTCTGGGATATGCAAAATGGCAAGGCTGATACTGACCTCAGGTAATTGATTCCAGTGGAAAATGAATCCATACACATGAAATCTATATCCCAAGATAAATGCTAGATATTATAATTTTTACCCAATTAACTTCCTCAGACATTGATTGAATTAGACAGCCGAAGACACCAACAACTCAGCCAATGCCCTTGGGAACTCAGCATTTATTTGTAATAGTAGGGTCATTTTCTTCCCCTTGTAATAGTAATAAATATAGACTGATTCCTTTGCATCTCTTATTTCATTTTGTACCTAAACAGAAACTTTGAAAAAATAGTTCTTAAAACTGCTTCAAAATAAGAAAATCTTTCAACTGAAATATGAACAATACTATACTAGCAAGGAAATTTGTCCACTTTGCAGCAACACACAGAGAAGATACTGTTTTATTTCCCCAGAAAATGATGTCAAATTGGACCTGTCTTGGTGCAAGTAAGATGGTTGGGACACTCTTTTAAAAATAGAAGTGTCCTGACTAATGTGCTATGCTGGCAACAGATCTAAAGTCTAAAGAGTGTTACTTGCGAAGATTTGTGAAAAAGGAGACAAGCAAAGACAGATTTGCCTTCCTTAGAGTGCCTAAGATAAATCCATCATTCAGTTAGAACTGCAAAGAAATTTCATTTAGATTTTAACTTTTTGATATATAATTCACAAAGGGAATTTGTCTCTCTTCAAAAATAACTCCTCAAATATCAAACAACCAAATAAATGTTTTTCCCTAGAAAAATATTTGATAATTTTCTGATGATGCCCTGTCTCCTGGAAAAAAAGGAAAAAATCAAAAACAATTTTCTAGGTTTCCTAACAAAACACTTACATGAGTCTCTGTGGAAACAATTAAATTGTCATGTAAAACTTTGCTACTCATGGTTATCAGAAATATTCTTTTTTCTTAGTTTATATTCTATTTATTTTATTAATCTTTTCCCAAGTCTAGTTTAATACAGAAATTTTAAAATTGCTGGTGAATTGGCTATCTGTTATAAGGATCCACAAGTGTCAACCTAGGTGTTGTTTTGCCCTTTGGGACATTTGAAGCTTTCTTACTGAGCAAGTTCATGGTGAACTCACAGGAGGAGGATACCCAACCATTGAAGCGGGCAAGAAGAAAGGATTATCTAAATGAATTTTTACATTTAATATCAGGGCTTAGCTTTGAGTTAATCCAGAGTGTGCTAGAGCTGGTTTGAATGAGCTCTAAGGGTGGATCCTTTGTGTCTCCTCCCAATTGTGTGCTCCATGATGTCATGTTGGGAATTTCAAATAGATTGTAGCAGGAGTCTTTACACCATCATAATAGGCAAATGCTATAAATCCTGGCGTTTTCCTCACTGAAGAGCCTATTGTTAATGTTTACCAAATTACCATTTATTAACCTGAAAACTCAGTGATCACTTTAGTTGCATAAAGCATGAACCGTGTGTCTGGTTTTCTGTTTGCTCAATGCTGTGCTTGCAAGGTCAATACAATTATTATTTGTAGTTGTCAATCATTCATTCTCATTGTTCTTGGTGTTCCATCATTTACCTATTTATTCTCCTACTAATGACAATTTGGGAAGTATTTATTACTAACACATCTTTCCCTCCCTTGTGCTGCCATCCGTAGTAAGCAATAGCATATTTTAATGTTTCATACAGGAAATAAAAATGTTAATGATGAAAGTCGTTTTCCTTTTACATAAGGCTAATTTTAGTAATTTGTTTCTTCATACATTTAAAAAATGTCTGAGTACGGCTGTACATACTTTAATGGTTCTCACATACTCTGGATGTAATTGACTTTAATTTTTTTAATGATACATCTTGAAAAGTTACAAATTATATATAATCTTTTGGTTTTATACACAGATATGATTTTAGAAGAAAGGATAATTATTTGATATGAGATATCATTTAGCTTAATTTTCAGTAACTTTATCTTTTATAACTTACAGGATACTCATTCAAAGTTGAAGAATTCTGGGAACCTAGTTTTAAAAATAATCAGTAAATTATTTCAACGAAAGAAGGAACTTGTTGCCTTTTTTCCACAGAACATTGCCAGTAGGTTGAAGATTTTCTAGGTATAAAGAGTATGCCACTCTCTCCTCAAGGGTACATTTCCTTGGATGTTTTCCTACTATTTATATTCTTCATCTACACTTTCAATACAACTGTAGTGAGTTTCATTACTTATCAAAAGGTAGAAATTAATATCTACAAAAATACAATGACCAATTTTGCCTTTTTAAAAATTAGTTTTAGATATTGTAAAGAAAATATATGTATTAGCTTTCTCTTTTTTAAAATTTGAGACAGAAAATGCTTTTATAAATAAATACTTTGGCAATACAGAACAAAAGCAAAACAATGAAATCAAACCTTTTGTGTGTTGCTACTGTGGACACTTAAGAGAAACTGAAATACAAATTGATTAGGAAACAAGGATCTTGATTATTTCCTGCCTTCTGCTGGCTTTGAGATTAGATTTTTCTTTATTTTGTAGGGATTTGAGGTGGTGCATAAGCTTATTTATTCAGGATCTCTCCTGATTTTTAATGTAGGCACTCATTGCTATAAATTTCCCCTTTAATAATGCTTTTATGCTGTCCCAAAGGTTTTGGTATGTTGTGTCTTGATTCTCATTCACTTCCAAGAATTTCTTGATTTTCACTCTTATGTCTTCTTTGATCCATTCTTCATTTAATAGAATATTATTCAATCTCCATGTATCTCTGTATTTTCTGTTGTAAACTTTGCGTTAAATTGCTAGGATCATGGTGCCATGTTCTGATAGGATACATGTGATAATATCTACTCTTATTTTATTTTTTTATTAGAAGTATATAGAGATACAGTTGAGGGAGAAACATTATCAAACCACCAGTAATCAATGTATATATACTTTGTTATCCAGGGGTAATGCCAAAACATGGATGACCACCTTGGGTTTCACCTGTTGCAGTTTCCCCCAAAAGAACTCTTGTGTTAAATGGGTATCTCGTGGAGGAATGACATCTGCTTCTGAGAAGGTTCCCCCATATTCCCACTCTCCAGTCTCCTATGAGTTCTTCATACACC
>PVKS010034293.1:0-20998 GCA_004027875.1 Aplodontia rufa | reverse complement strand
CTTCTATCCCTGCTCCTGGGCCCATCCCCTCCCCTATCCCTGCTCCTGGGCCCACCACCTCCCCTATTCCTGCTCCTGGGCCAACCCCCTACCTTGTCCCCCTGCTCCTGGGCAATGTCCAGGTGCCGCTGGCAGCACACAACAGCCTCATCAAATCGACCTAGGACCTTCAGGGTGTTGCCCAGGTTCCCGCTGGCTTTGGCTTCCCCCATGCGGTCACCGATGGTTCTGAAAGACAAAGAAGGGAGGACTGGTCAGGCCCTGATCCCAGCAGGGGGCCTGGGCATGTGGCCAGGCCCCGCTGAGGGCACCAGCCTAGAGCTGACCAGGAGCCTGCATCCACTGGGTGAGGCTGGGCAGGGTGCCCACCCTGCAGGCCCCCAGCAGCCTAAGAGCTGAGTCCATAGGGTGCTTAGGTCCTGCAGAGGACCCTGCATTTCTGAGGCCTAGGAGGGGCCTGGGGAGAGGCCTGGGCTTGCTCAGCCAAGATCTCCTGCAGCTGCTGGCATCAGGTGCAGGGCAGGGTGTGAGGGCAGGACGTGGGGCACGTGGGCTGCTGGGGGTCGTGTGGGCAGCACCAGTGGGGACATTGCCTCCACCTAGAGATCAGGGTGACCTCAGGGCCTGTGGGAGAGGAAGTGCCAGGCAGGCACGGGGCTAGGTGTGCGCCCTGCAGGCCATAAAGGCCCAGAGGTTGGACAGCCCTGGAGACACTCGAGAGGGGGCAGGGACTGGTGTAGGAGGAAGGTGGCAAGACTGCTGGGGTTCGGGGTGCACAGGGTGAGGGGCATGGCCTCTGGGGGTGCTGAGACACCTCCAGGGTGGGCACACGTCACACGCACTCAGATGCATGCTCACACCCTCCACACAGACACGTGTGTCTCAGCTTGAGCACGTGGGGGACTGCCAAGACCCTGGCCCTTTTCCCAGGAGGGTCCTGCCAGGAGCTTGGTCATGACAACCCCTCCTCTCCCTAGGACAGGGTAGTTCCTGCCTCCCCTCCGGGCCACCCAGGGCAGGTGCAGTGACCCCTTGGGCCTGCGTCCCACAGGCACTCACCGGGCCAGCAGCAGGTCATGCCTGTGGAACTGCAGAGCCCGGGCATGCTCCTTCAGGTAGAAGTATGCGTTGCCCAGCTGGCTGTAGATGGCGCTCAGTGTCTGCAGGTCCTCTGTGCCCACCTGCACGGCTGCCTCAAAGAAGGCCACACCCGCCTTGAAGTCTCCAGCCTTGCACAGCCGCTCCCCCTCCAGGGCCAGCTCCAGGCACGAGGCCTCCATCCTGCACAGAGGGGGGTTGTCATGGCCCACCCATGCGGCCACCTCTTGAGGACCCAAGAACCTCTGAGGACACATCATGGGCCACCTCACACTCACAGATGCCGGGCAGCAGTACTGGGCCCCACAGCACCCCAGATCAGCAGGCCTGTGCAGCTCCTCCAGACTGACCTTGTGCCTGCCGCTGGCCAGTCGGCCCAGGAGCACTGCCCAGGTGAAGGCATGGTCAGGCCACAGTGGTCAGTGTTTGAAGTGGCCAAGCTGCAGGGAGTAGGAGTGACCCCACACCCCACCTTTTCCAGACCTCAGCAGCAGGGGCTGAGGGTTCCCAAGAGGCCCTGGGAGAGACCCCCACATACCCAGCAAGGACAGTTGAGGCTCCGTCCCTCCCCACCCTGCACCCCAGGTCTGGACTTCCAGCCTCCAAGCAGGGCCATGTGCAGGGCTCACTCCAAGCCCCACACCCTCCAGGACAGAGCTCTGCTGGGCTACATGGATGCCTCTGAGCTGAGGGTCTCCCACCCTGTGCTGCTGGGAATCTCTCACAGCTGCTGGCCGGGACTGGCTGCAGAAACAGCTGGGGGGGAAGCGGACGCTGTGCTGTCCCAGGGGAAGCCAGTCCCCTTCAAAAGTGTCCTTGCTTCCTGCCCACGAGTCCTGTCCATGACTTTGCTGAGGGCTTACAGAAGCCCCCAAGTTCACAGAGGAACCCACAGCCCTCAGACCTTCGGCGAGCTATTGTCAGGACACAGCTGTCGGGGAGGGGGACACCCCAGGGCCACTCAGGGCCCTGGGCTGGAAGCTTTGTTCTCTGCCCTGCCTGGGAGTAGGAGGTAGTTAGCAGGGGCAAGGCCACAACAGATGAACACCATGGGATGGTGGGTGTGAGCAAGGTGGGCCCAATGTCTAGGGGCACAAGACACGGCAGCAGAGGGGAACTGGAGAAGCAGTGGCCCTGGCTCTGGTGGCCCTATAGCTCTTGTTTCCTCTCTTGCTTTTTGACAGGAACAGAAGCATGATTTACGCATTCACACCAAGTGCATCCACACAGGCCCCTCCACTGCGGCTGCGATCAGGAGCGATGGGGACATCTGGGGCAGCATTTCTCGACTGTTGGAACCAAATGTCCCTGTGACACTGACACAATGCCCCGCTCACTCTATTCCCGTGTTATCAAGAAAACGGGGCATTTAGAACTTTCTCAAGGTGAGAGCACCATATGACCAGATGGGAGGCTGAGACCGGCCGGAGCACCGTGCACCCCACGGGCTCAGAGCTCCCTGCAGACAAAGCCCTACCTCGTGTGCCCACATGGCCCCCAGCCCCCCAGCCCTGGGACCTGGGCTACGGAGTCTGACCGCCAGGGGCTGCCCCAGCATGGGATAAGTTCTCTGGCAGAGCCACCTCTGAGTCCCCCAGCAACAGGCTCCCCTCACCCCCAGGCTCTCCAGAAAAAGAAAGTGTCAGAGTACCCAGCACAGGTGGGCAAAGGAGACAGGCCTGCACCCAGGTGGCTTGCCCCCATGCCACTCAGGCTTCTGGGACCCACCAGCATGCTTCAGGCCAGGTCTGCCTACCCGGGCACTCTGGAGCATCCTTCAATTGCCAGGTGCTCACTGAGAGCTAATCCTGTGCCAGGTCCAGAGCCGTGACTCAGTGGGTGCCACCCCAAGGGCCAGGAATTCCCTGGTCTGCATCGTGCAGTGGGGCTTGCCCCTGCTGGGCATGAACTCAAGGACAGTGGGCTCCCTCTTCCATGGTGAATGCTGGGCTGGGACTCAGGGCTCCTACCACCTCCTTGCTTCCTCCAGGGGCCAGCTGAACTCACCTGGCCTCCCAAAGGCCAGGGGTCAGGGACATGGCCTTGAGACCAGGAGGCTAGACCCCTGGGCTGCCCAGCATGCCAGGGCCTCCCACCCACACCTGCCTGGCTCCTTGGCAGCCACCTTGCCATCCAGATGCCACACTGGTCACAGTAACTCATGGTCACTGTGGCAACCTGCCACAAGACAGCTCCACTACTATGGCCAGCACCATGCACAGGCCTCTTAATTAAAGCCTGTTTGTCCCTGCTCAGCCAACTGCTGAGCTGTCTGATGTGGCTCAACACTGCTGTCCTTCCAGGTGACTGTGGAAGAGGAGATCTGGGTATGTGACAGTGTTTGCTGCTGGCTGGGGCAGTAGCCTCCCCACCTCATTGCCCTCCAGGCCCAAGATGCCTCCACCTTCTAGCCAGCACCCTCTGCCCTCACGGCCCCCAGCCTGCACCTCTTCCTCCGCAGGTCGCGCATCTTCTGCACATACAGCCACAGCTCCAGGCCCACGGGCAGCAGCAGGGGGCGGGGGCGGGGGGCACCATACACCACCTTGCACACAGCTTTCTCTGCCAAGCTCAGGGCCACAGGCTGGCCCTCCATGCTGGGGGCGGGCATCGCAGGGCTGTGAGCCTCTTTCCCACCAGCTGTGGACTCCCAGGGATGTGCCAACGTGGAGACCCCCCACCTCCAGGGTGGTCCAGGGTAAAGGTTCAGCAGCTTTTGCTCCAGGAGACCACTGGGAAGTGCCCTGGGGCCTCTCTCCCTGCGTCCTGGATCAAGGGATCAAGGGCAGCTCAGAGGCAGAATGAGCACAGCAGGAGCTAATCCTCCACCTCCTGGGGCTGGTGGGGAAGGGGGGAACCCAGCTGCACCCAGGGTGCAGGCGCCACTGACTTCTCAGTACTTAATAGGGTCCGACCCTGTGCCAGAGCCCACAAAGCGGGTTCTGGTCAACTCTGGTGGGTGCAAGAGTAAGGATAGGCACCTGGGGTGTGCACAGCCCCCAAGAACAGCCCTGCTCCCACATCTGGTGTGGACAGAGGCTGGCAGATGAACCCAGTTCTCCCATCTGGAATGCCTGCCAGCTGCCAGAAGGGCCCTCCTGAGGGCTGGGCAAAGCTGGGATTCCGGGCAGGGTCAGCCCTTGGCTTCTCCCGTTCTCTCAAGGACCTGGTATCTAGTCTGTTCTCCCAGACCCCAGCCTGGCCCAATGTGAAGGCTCAACGGACATGGAACACAGAGTCCCCAGCCTTGCCAACTGTCCAAGGTAAGCTCTGGGCCCCAGGGCTAGCCAAAGGCCTGGGGAGGCTGTCCCTGGGTCAGTGGAGGCTCTCCCAAGCCTCCCAAGGCCCTGGCTGCCTTCTCAGATCCTCTAGCCACCTGACCCACGGAAGAGGAAATAGTGTGACCTCCTGCACAAAGGGAGGGGCCTCCAGAGTGCAGGGGAGGTGCCAACATCAGCTACGGACAGAGGGCCACAGGGACTCAGAGCAGCGAGGTCTGGATCCAGGGCCTTGCAGGGCAGCACTGTGGTGAGAAAGCAAAGCCTCTCGCAGGGGCCTCCCCGGCTGGTCCACCCCCCGCGCTGTCTACACCTGGGACCACCTGTGGAAGGTCCCCTGCCAGACCACCTGCTCTCTGAGGTGGGGGAATCTCCAGGGACCGGAAGGAGGGAGACACAGCTGGGGTCAGAGGGAGCTGGACAGTGGGCGTGGAAACTTTGCTCCCTGAGAGGATATTGGGGTCTGAGCAGAAGTAGGAACCCCAAGATGGGCAGGGAGAATTTCTAGGCCCTGGGCACCACCCTCCCTGTCCACAGACGCAGGTATTCCTGCTCAGGCCTGGCCACTGGCCACTTGGCCCTAGGACAGCTTGGCTAGGCGGGCAGCACAGGGCCTGGACCACCTCCTTCTTGGCCAATACCTGTTGACATGCTGAACCCCAGATCCTGCACCCTCACATCAACTGCAGACCCTCCTTGGGCTCCCAGGTTTCCACCACGCCTGATCTGCAGGCCACCCTCTCCTGCCCTTCTGAGGACCGTGCCAGCCTGGAAGGGACAGCTTCCTTGCTCAGGAGGACCCTGGAACCTCTGCCCCTCCACACCGCCTCTGCAGTCCTGTGAGATACTGCCCTGTCAGCTGTCAAAGTCCTGTGTACACTGGGGACCTGAGGGTTGCAGCCACCCTGGGAAGACAAAGGCTGGGCCATCTACCCAAAGTCTACCCGAAATCCCATTCTCAGAGCTAAATATCAGAGATGAGGGTTCCCCAGGCTATGGGCTTAGGGCCCCCCACTGGCCACACCACCTGGGAGTGGGAGCCTGCCCACCTGGGATTTGCTACAGATGCTTAACTGACAAGCAACATCCTCCACCTCCCAGGAGCAGGGAGACCCTGCCCAGTGCCTGGGGGATGCAGCCTCCTCCTCCTCCTCCAGCAGAACCAGGAGTTGTACCTCTCCACCTAAAGAGACTGACTAGTGCCAGACCCCAGCACCCAGGAGACTAGGCCCCTCCCAAAATCCCATGCTGCCTGCTGGTGTCCTGGTCATGGAAGCGAGGACACCTCCCTGGTAGCCAGCCTGGCTGCGGTGGAGGTCTCATCCTGCTAGAGCCCTCTGGCCTGGCCTTAGTACCCAGCACAGCATCTGGGAAGCCATCTGCCCACAGCCCTGCCAGAACCACATCACCCATCCTGGTCTCTAGCCACCACCCCTGATGGCACCCTGTCAGGCCTCCTGCCCTGTCTGTTCACCCACCAGACTCTAAGGTGTCCTCTGCTGCCCTCCACCAGGCTGGCCCCTTAGCCAGTGCCCCAGCTCCTACCATAGGCAGCCCTAGGTCCCTCAACCTTGTTCCTCACTACCAGAATCCTCACCTCTCGGTCCCTCCAGGTCTGTTACCCACACTCTGGCCCAGCTCACACCTGGCCCAAGTCCCATCCTCCTCCATCCTGGCACCCCTGGAGAGAAACCACACTACTCCTCCTCAACAGCCAAGGGAAGGGACAGAGAGCAAGGGGCAGGACAGGCTGGGAGCAAGGGGACATGAGGGATACCCAGCTGTAGGAAAGTCCTGAGGGTCAGCTTGCAAGGATTCCTGGGGTCCCCTCAGGCAGTCATTCCCTAGGGGGTCTGTCAATGACAGTGTCTGGGGAAAGGGCACAGGGAGGAGAGAGTGAGGGATGGGGGTGCCCTGGCCATCTGGGCCCAGCCCCACACCCAAGGAGGCTCCAACTGGGTGCCACTGGTAGCTGCCTGGGGCACCTCTAACAGGGCCACCCCAAGGTGGGTCCCCTGATTTCCCTCCCCATCCCAGTCCCAGGTGGGAGCACTTAGCTGCTGGCCTGAAGGGGTTGCAGGGCCAGGAAAGGAACAGCCAGGGTCTCCCAGGGCTAAGGCCACAGTCCTGGCCAAGTACAGTTCTACCTAGCACCTCCTCCCACTGGCAGGCTGGCCCAGGGCACATGCCACTCTGCACAGCCCCATTCCTGGGGGCCCTGCAAGGAGGCCTTTAAGGAAGGCCTTAAAGTGAACCTGTCCTCACACCCCTCCCCCTTGCAGGGCCCAGGAGCTGGGCCAGGGGCTCCACCAGGGGCAAGACCACACAGTGGGGCCGTGTCTCTGAGAAGCACAAGGTGCGGGCATGGGGAGGAGGACTCTGCCCCCAGAGCCTCATTTTGCTCTTTGGAGTGCCTGGGAGGCTGGCTAGGGCCAGGCCTAAGTTTTAGGGATGGCCAGAGGGCCCAGAAGAATGATCCCTCAGTCAGGAGCTGGGCAGACCTCTGGGGCAGGCCCTGCCCAGCCCTAGGGCCCACCCAGCTGCCTTAGGCACTGGAAGCACTTGGCTTGGGGGACCATGTGCCAGCAGCTGGGCCCAGTGTACCACTCTGGGGAACACCCTTTCCAGGCCAGGAGTGGTCAGGCAGGCACACGGCCCCTGTCATCCCCAGTGGGCATGGGCACCAAGCCCAGCTGGGGATCACCTGTGACTCTGCTGGGAGGCAGGTCTTTTCAGGCAGGCACACACCCACCCACTGGCTGGCTGCTCCAGCCCCCAGTCCCACTGTCCACGGCTCAGGGATGGCCGGTGGGGACAGAGCCCCAACCCTGACTGCGGTCTCTGTGGCCCTACCGCCCCCTGCACTGCTGTGGCAGTGCCAGGCTTGCGAGAGCAGCGCCCCCCTGCGCCCCCCTGCATGCCAGGTGCCCCAACTCAGAGGTGGAGGCAGAGGCGACGCGACCCCGCGGGTCCGGGGCGGCGACGCGGCCGCGGGCAGAGCCCACCACCCCGCGCCCCCGCGCCCCGCAGGCGCGTCCCCGCCGCCGCGCGCTCCCGTGCCTTTGTCCGCCCGCCGCCCCGCCCGGCCCGGCCCACCTGGAGTAGAGGCGCCGGGTGGCGGGGCCCGGGAGCTCGTCGGCCGCGGGCGCCGCGGGGGCCGCCATGGGGCGCGGAGAGCGCGAGCCGGGTCCGCGTCCGCGCCCGCGGGAGGCGCCGAGGAAGTGATGTGCGCGGGGCGCCGCCGCCCGCCCGCCGCCCAGCCGTGATGTCACCGCCGCCGCGCGGGGAGGGGGCGCCCGCCGCGCCGGGCCTGGGCCGCAGCGCTGCCTGTGGCTGGCATCGCCCCTGCTGGCAGGACGGCCCCGCACCCGTCCTCCTGCAGCCCCTGGGTGGGTGCGCCATGGCCCTGCCGGTCAGCCTGCTCCGGGGAGCTCTGGGGTGCCGGTGAGGACCACCTCTGGCCTGGCAGGGGACTTGGTGGCACCCTGGGCAAGCCCCACCCCCTGAAGTTGTGACCTTGCCACCTTGGTCTCCAAATCAGTGAAATGGGGGTGCTTGGGGAAGATGCAGGTAGAGCTGCCGCCCAGGGCCCCAGCACCCCAGCAGCTTGCTCCCGCCTCCCTACTCCAAGGGGCTGGGAGCCCTAGGAGCGGACCTCCTGCTTCCCCTCCACCCACCCTCACCCTGCTTGCCTCAGGGCTTCCTCAGCCGGGCATGGGCACCAGCTGGGCACAAGAGAAGTGCTAGGGCAGCCTGCTGGGGTCTCACCTTCTCAATCTGTCCTGTTCCCCACCCCAAACCCTGATCGTTCTGGTATAGTCGAACCCTGGAACAGTGGCTGCAACGTGATGGTGAGGGACGAGTCTGGGGCAGGAAGAGGCCGTGTTGTTCTTCAGGAGCACCTCCCCATACCAGCCTCCTGGGAGAGCTGCCCAAGGTCAGAAAATGCCAAGGCCACCCCGCCAGACCCCACAGATCAGCCCCCAGCACAGCCGCTTTAGGATGGGAAACAGCCCCTGGCACAAATAGGAGATAAAGAGGGTCTGTTGGCCCTGAGCTCATTTGTTTTTCTAGGGAAGAGGCAGCGGCATGAGAACCATCTGTGCCTGGAGCGGACTGCTCAGGCTCCCTGCACCCCTCTCCCGCAGGCCCTCCCCCAGAGACCGCAGGAGCTGGGCCGGGCTTTGCTCCCAGTCTGGTCGGGCCTGGGTGCTCCAGCAGGGTGGGCAGCTTGTCTGCTGGGACACCGCCCTTGCCTGCCGCAGTCCCTGGCCTGGCCCCGACCAAGAATAACCCATGCTGGACTCCACGCAGCCTCTTGTTCACAAGGCACGCAGGGGCCACCTGGCCAGGCCTGGGCTCCATGTGTTGCTGCCTTCTGGAGGCCAATGAGCCCTGAAAGTCTCTGTGGGTCCCCTGTGTCAGCTGGGGCCCTGCTGAGGCTGACAGTGCTACTGAGCTTTGGGTAAGGGAGGCACATGGCCTGCCGCTGTCACTGCTGGAGAGATCCTGCCTCCTCCATGAGGCAGGGAGGTGGGAGCGTGGGCCCCTGGGCTGGGAGAAGCCACGTTCGTATCAGAGCCCTCAGGGTTCTGGGTGAGCTTGCCTGGTGCTCAGGCTTAGTCTGAGCTGGGCGTGGAGGTTCACCCTGGTCCTACTGCTGTGTTGCCGGGCGCAACTTGTTTTCCCTCTCTGAGCCTCAGTTCTGTCCCCTGTGAATGGGGTATCTATCCTGCAGGAGGGGTCAGGGAGCCTTGGGGACTGCACAGTGCTGGTCACGGTGTGTGACTCAGAGCAAAAGCTGTTGATGTCATGGTGCCTGTGCAGTTGCCCATGGCCCTGTTGGGTCCCTGCAGTTGGTCCTGGCTTGGTTGGGGGTCCATTCCCCACCACACTGCTCGGAGTGGGTCTTCTCCCATCCAGGGCCCCCACTGTCTCCTATCAAGAGAATCCAAAAGGGGCCCCTCCAGGTGGAATGTGACAAGGGGAGGCACCAGGTGACAGGCCCAGAATACATCACCACGTGGAGAAGGGGGCTCCTGGGAGGGCAGGGAGACAGGGCCAGGGAGGGATGCTCCTGGGACACCATGTGCCCACCTCATGCCTCCCAGTCACTCTGCTCAACCTCTGCACTGCTTGTCCCTGCCAGGCCTCCCTGCACATACCTGGGCACTCATTACGGCCACTTGTAAAGTCCCTGTGGCTCTCAGTGCTTGCCAGGCAGGCACTTCCAGGAGACCAGGAGACAACCCTTCTATCCCCATTCAGGAGCATCCTCTGGGTTCCAGCTGACTCCTCAGGATGGGTGAGGTGACGGGCCTCTGGAACCACTGCCAAGGGGCTGGGACCTGCGGAGGCAGATGTAGGCCATGCTTGTGGTGGTCATCACCAGCCCTGCCCCTGGAGTCATCTGCCACATGCCTGCCTGTAATCACCTGGAGCTCATGGCATGTGAGCTTATCCATCTTGACAGATGAGCGACAGCAGTGGCTCACCCGAGGTCACCAAGCTGTGGTTTCCTGACCCCAAACCTTAGCTCGGGCTGCACCTATTGCTCTGGGCAAGCCTCATGGAGAGGACAGTATGACAGTTGAGGCTGGAGCCCTGGGCAGTGAGGAGACCTGGGCTCGGGAGACGCAGATGGTCCCGGCTGGTGTGAACGCCAGGTCAGGGGAAGGCAGCCAAAGTGCCAGCACCTGGGTCTCCCCAGGACGAGGCCAGCCAGGCTCCCTGGAGGTTCACCACCATGGGACAGTTTGGAATGTCCCCATCATGGGCATCTGGACTCTGCTCTCCTTCTTCCATTCCTTCCTGGGACCCCTTTGCTAGCAAGGCTGCTCCCGCAGGGCCCAGGGCAGGCTGAGACCCCCGCAGATACCACCAGTAGGTGCCCAGCCCAACTCAGACCTGCTGGCTCTGGTGGCTCTGCTGTGGACCAGGAGTGGGGAGAGCGTGCCGAGCATACACTCAAGTAAAGAGAGCACTGTTTCACTATTATCACCAGATTCTAGAGGAAGGACTCATCCACTGGTGTTCCTCTTTTTGGGGGCCTCAGAGACTCTGGGAAGAGGGGGTATAGGTGAGAGGATGGGATCCTGGAAGTAAAAAATCTATCCCTCCCACAAGGGTCCAAGCATTGTGCTGGGAGGTGACATGCACACCCAGGAAACACCCACGGGGTAGGTGGACTATCCACGTGAGCATGAGAGACACCTGGCCACGCAGCATTCCTGGGGCGCTGGCTGGTAGCTGCAGGCTGTGTCACCAGGTGTGTCCTTGGGGCCTGGGGAGTGGGCTGGCATGCAGGAAGCAAGTGCACGTGCATGCGACTGCCCTGGGGCTACTCCTGAGCCTGGCAGAGTGTCTCATGAGCAGCAGGAGACCCACTCACCGGGAGAGGCTCCCTGAGTGCCCCCAGCTGTGGGTGTGTAGTGGGCAAGGGTCCTTCAGCATCAGCCTAAGCCAACAGGGTTAGGGCAGTGCATCTGCTGCCCAGCACAACCCGCAGTCCCACCAAGGCAAAGAGAAAGCAGCAGGGTATTTTCCCTGTGGGATCTGGGCTCACCCGGTTGCTCCCCATTGTGGAGCGCAATGTGCGTAGGCACTGTGCGTGCCTGGGCTCGCCACCCAGCTCCCCCCGCTGACTGTGGCCCCTGGCAGGCTCTGCGTCTCATTCTTAACCCCCGGGGCTGCCAGGGCCAGCAAGCTAAAACAGTGGTGCACTTGTCACTCAATAAATGTGACTGTGATGGGCATGGGCCTCTGAAGGGGCGCGAAAGTCCGCCAGCTCAGTGGCTTCAAACAGATGTATTCCTCACGATTTCGGAAGCCAGAGCCCTGTTCCAGGGCCATGCTCCCTGCATGAACCCTGGGCAGGGTCTGTCCTCTGTCCTTACATGGCATTCTCTCCTCCCTGTGCCCCAATCTATCTCTTCTAGGGCCTCCTGATCTAGGATGACCTCTTCTCGAAATCCTTCATTTCAGCTGCAAAGGTCTTTCTTCCAAACGGCCCCATGTGGGGCTCTAGTGAGTGCATCTCAGGGGGGGGGGCGCACCTCTACACCCACCTTTCAGTACACTCACCTGTGCTGGTTGTTACGTACCTTGGGTCACCTTCTCACATTGTGATCATTCTAGACATCATGGCAATGTTTGAATGATTGTGTCCATGCCAGCTCTGTACATTGGGACCTCAGACCCCACGTGGTAACAGTAAGAGATGGGGCCACCACATCAATGGGATTAGCTCCCTTTGAAAGGGCTGGAGGGAGCCATCCAGGCCTCTTCTGCCTCCTGCCCTCTTCCATCCTCCATGTGGGGACGTGGGAGAAGACTAACCTGGCAGCAGAGAGCAGCTTTCTCCAAACGGAGCCTGCTGCCACCTCGAACATGGATTTCCCAGCCTCCAAATGTGAGAAAGTCATTTCTGTTACTTGTAAAGTACCTGGTCTCAGTGTCTCATTATAGCAGCACAAAGTGACTGAGATTCATCACCAAGGAGTTTTCAGGAATACATGGGGAGGGGCCATTTCCCATCCATCCTATGGGTGTGCCCCAACATCCAACCAGGCCCTTAGGGGATTCTCACCTGTACACCCCAGGTGAGCAGGGATGATCCAGAACCCCAGCTCCCGGCACAGAGTGCTGTGTAAACATTGAATGCTGAGGGCCTCTCTCAGTTTGGACCCTGCCAATCCGGAATGTGAGCAAGCTACCATCTCGGGCTCCTGAGCTCAGCAACATGACACTGAGGGTGTGGCAGGTTTCCATTGTGGCATGAGGATGGCCCAGGGGTTCTCGCTCTTCCTCAAGTTGAGCCCCAGATGGTTGAAACCCTGGCTGTGTCCCTGCACCCCCATCCCAGCCCACCTACTCAGGGCCTCTGCCGTGTGCCTCTGCCCAGGGGTTCCCATCCTGCTGCTGGTTGCCATGGAAACCCTGCATCCTTCCAAGTCTCCCTCTCCCCAGGGGCAGGGTCCAGAACCTCTATAGTCCCTCCATCTTCCCTGGGTACTAAGATGACCAAAGCTCAGAGCCAGTGGGTTCTGCCATTAGGGAAAGGACCCCTCCTGGCCTACCCAGTCACAGTCACACTGGGGCTGGAGCCAGTTTGAATGTGGAGCAGAACTGGGGAGCCTGAAGCTGGGGTGCAGCACCTGCTCATCAAGCTACCCTCCCCTTTTAGGGAAGACGGGCTGGCTGCAGCTCGACTCTGACCCCTCTGGAAGCCTGTGGAAATGACAGCAAGGGATCCGTTTGCTTTATTTATTGAGACAGGTCCTGTTCGTTGATGGCTGCATGTACTTAGCATGGACAACCCAGCCAGGGTCACACACTGCAGCCCCAAACTCCTGTGCTCCTGTTGCTCCTTGTTCAGCCTCCTGGCTAGTGGGGGCCACAGGTCTGCACCTCCACACCTAGCTGGCCTTTCAGGTTGTACAAGAGAGTGGGAGAGGAGACCAGAGCCCTTCTGGAAGCAGCTCTGGGACCAGGGAGAGCAGGACTGTGGGAAAAGGAGGAGGGACGCCAGCGTCTGCACCTTCCTGACACTGCTGGGCTGCAGGGGTGACCCTCAGGGTGGGATGGCCGAGGACGGGGTGTCTGTGCTAACGCCAGGAGCCGGGGGCCCTTGCACCCTGAGTGCCCAGGCCCGGCTGTCTCTATACTTCTCCTCCAGGCGGGACAGCAGAAGGCCCTCGGGGGTCTGCTCACTCCGCTCACCCTCCAGCAGAGCCATGGTTTCCTCCCTTTGTAGCTCTGTGGATGGAAAGCTGTGCATCCCAAGGGATGATTGGCCCTTCTGGAACCAGAAGCCCCGCATGGAGACGGGCCTGAGTGGTGGCGCGCTCAGTGAGTGCATCACCCTCACGGCTCAGCTTGGGCATTGTTATAGCGGGGCTGGACTGACTTGGTCCCCAAGAGCTCACGTTCTGTCTCTGCACCGTGCTACCTTGTTGGCTGGGGTCGGGGGGACAGTGTCCTGGCTGGGTGGGCAGGGCCTGGACTTCACTGCTTGAAGTCTCTAATTGGCGGGATAGTGACCACAATATAAAGATCACCACCCATGGTTCCACCCATCTGAGCCCCTCTCCACGTCTTCACCCATGTGTCCTTCCCTGTGGTCAGTCCCTAACTGGCCATTTGCCACTGCCCATGACTGCTTATAGTTTCCCCTGGGCTGTTTCTCTCCCACACATGCTATCCTCTCCCCCACTCAGGAGGGTGCCCTTGTCCACCCTAGGCCCCCAGGGCTGCTGCAGGGGACACTGCTGTGCAGCTGCCAGCCTGCTGGGCTTGTATTGGGCCAGCCGGTCCCTAACAGGCTGTGGTCAGCTCCTCCTCCTCTGGCTGGCCCCAACAGACCCCACTGAGGCCAGAGGAGTGGGCTGTGGTTGGGTGGGCCTGAGGGGCCTCTGCTCATAATGGGTGCCCCATCATGCTTGAGCTTGACCAGATGTCTGTCCTTTGCAGGGTCCAGCGGCACACCAGGTGTACTCTCCGAAAGTCGTGTGCATCAGTCTGCTTGGGCTGCTAAACAGATGGGCACCGCCGGGGGCCTTCAGCCACGGAGCATATCTCATGGTTGCTGGAGGCTGCTTCTGCACCAGTGGACTTCTCCAGTCTCCACGTGGCCTTTCTTCATGCTGCAGGGGGAGAGAGCCAGATGTCTGATGTCTGCTGTCTTCTTATCAGGACACAGACTCTGTCAGGCCAGGGCCCTGCTCTTAGGTCCTCATTAAACCTTGATTACTTCCTCACTTCAAATAGAGCCGTGCTGGGGCTTCAACATAAATTTTGGGGGCACATATATTTGGGCCATAAGAGCATGACTCTCTATGGAAGATGTCAACTGGCTTTGAACCCCAGGGACCTAGGCTGTGATTCTCTGGCTGGCACTTGCCACACACTCTCAGCCCTCTCTGTTCCACTGTGTGTAACACCACACTGCCCTGCTGGTTACAGGCCTTGGGATAGGGCTGCCTACACAGCAGCTGGGCTGTGCTGAGTCCTGCTCAAAGCTGGCAGGCTCACTGTCACACTGCAAGTGTCCGGAGTGTGTCCCTGGGCGTGGCCTGTGTACCTGCAGAGCCTCCACAGCCGTGGGGTGCGCTCTGGCTTTGAGCCTGGAGGGGAAGCCCAGTAACTCCCTAGAGTAGACCTCTAGACTTTTTATGGAAGAGGAAGCCCTCAGAACCTGTGCACTTCCAAGCATCACAGCTGGTGAGTGAGCACCAGGCTGGCAGCTGCCACCTGAGGCCACCGCCCTTTGGCAACACCAAGGCCTCTTGTTCAACCAGCCCAGCTGCATTGTGCCATTGAGGAAACATCTGGAAGGTGGGGGTGGGACAGTTAGCAGAGTCCCGGGCAGGACTGAGCACGGTTGATGGTGGCATGTCTAGAACGCAGGGTGACAGAGGACTGTGGCCTGAGCCGCATTAGTCACACGCGCAGAGACCTGCCTCGCTTCAGGTCTGCTCTGTTTAGTAGGGCCGGGCTTGTAATCAGGTACAGCTGTGAGGGGACCAAGCGCCCTGCTTCCTTTAGGTCCTCCGGGATGACACCGTCACTGCTATCCCTCACTGGTGCTGGACCGTTTTAACTTTTACAAAATTGCCAGGAGTGGGTGGTTTTGTACTGGCTTTGTGCAGGGCAACATCACCACTGCTGGGTCACCACCTCCAACTTAGCCTGCAGGGTGGAGCTCAGCAGCCACACAGGCAGCTGCCGTCTCTCTTGCCCATGGAGCCATCTCCATGTCCTGCTGCCCCTGCCCTCATGTACGACACTTGCAACCTCCCGTCTCTGGCAGTCAAGCATCTCTGATGCGAGGGTCCTCTCACCTCCATCACCATGACCGTCTCACTGACTAGCCACAGAACCTGACGTCCTGACCAGCACCATCCATGCGTCCTGCACAAGCTGTAAAGAGGTCTCTCTAGACCGTCCGTCCACCACCTCTATCCAGTCCTCAGCCCTGGACTTCTCAATGTGCACCGCAGGGGCTGGAAGTGCCTTCCCGTTTCTGATGGGAGCGCTCCCCAGCCTAGAGCTCCAAACTCAGCCCAGGCTCATAAGCAGAGTCCCATAGGCCGGCCTTAGGTGGACATCCTTTCTTGGTAAGCCGGAAGGATGTACTCCTCCAAAACAGGCCAAAAGGAATTAGGCAGAACTCCCGGAGGAGACGTGCGGGCCCAGATTGAGCACAGAGAGGGAGATCCTGGGACTCTGGCACCACGGTCCAGTGGATCATCATAAACCTGGTGAGCCCGGCCTCCCAGCATTGGGGCAACTGCCTTTGTGTGTGAAGCAGGAGCAGGTAAGAAAGGCTCCAGCGGACCCCCGGGAGCCACGTGCATAGTGCCTTCGTGTGCATCCCGTGCCGGCCTGCAGGTGCCCTGAGAGCTCAGCGGCAGAGCACATCCCTGGGACTGCTCTTCCGACCCTTCCCCCCGGAGGATGTGGTTTAGGCTCACTGCTGCCATCCGAGGCCTCCAGTGCCTCCCTGAGAGGGCCATTTGTGTCCCTGCAGTGGGGCAGTGTTCTTTCAAAGCTAGAGACCTGTGTGGGTGGGTGCACTTCCTGTTAGTGAAGTCAGAGAATGCAGGCTCATTTGGTTTGTGGGGCCCTGTGTCTCCCCACCTCCCCCACCCCAGCAACTGCGACAGTGCAGTGCCAGATAACATTGGGGGCCAAGCTGCTGAGCGCACAGGTGGCTGGGTCTGGGCTGCAGGTGGGTGGCCGGGACCTCCCTGGAGTGTGAAGGTCATGTTCTTCTGACATCACCCAGGGTGGGGGGATACTGGTAGGGGATGGTACAGAAGCCCTCCAAGGAGTTTCGGCTCCTCGTTGCGGGTTCCTGTCTCTGTGCCCAACCCCAGGGCCAGGTGGGCTTCTCCCTGTTTCTCTGACGTTGAAGGACAAAGTTAACCTGTGTTTCTGGTTGCCCAGGACAGCCCAATCCACAAGCAAGGACAAACCTTCAGGGGCCAGGTGTTTGAGGCCCGAGCATTGGACCTTGTCCAGGACGGCAGAGCCTCCCGGCCAGAGGGGGTGGCCTGGAAAGGTCCACAAAGCTCTAGCTGAGTCTGCAGGCTACAGGTGTTGCCCCTCCCACACTCTGTCCTCGCCATTTCCAGCATGGTGGCGTTGCAGACAGCCCAGCTCTGGTCTGAGGGGGCCTTGCCTGGGACAGTGTTGAGCCACCATCCAGGGGCTGCTGCCCTTCATGCTGCCTCCAGGGGGCAGATTTCCCCAGGGTTTTCCAGATATTGGGACAATTCCCAGTCTGTCCCCAAAGCAAATCTCCTGAATTCCCAAGGAGTTTCTTGGCATAGGGCCTTTTCCAGTGTTTTGGACAAAGGGTGCACATCTTATGGGGGGATGAGGGGCTGCGGAGAGCCCCTGTCCCCGCCTGCAGCACCTCCCAGCAGGGGACTCCCCAACCTTGATGGGGAGAGGGCGCCACCTGCTGGCAGCCAAGGATGACTGCAATTCCTTCTGACTGAGAGGGTTCCCAAGGCAGGACACCCACAGCTGCAGTTGCCGGGAGAGAGGGCCAGTGCCCTGCCCTGCGCATTGACTAGCAGCCCAAGTCTGAAAACTCAGGTCTAAGGACCCATGGGAAACTTTGGGATCCTCGACCCCAAGAGTAAGAGTAGCTGGTCCCAGAGACTAGGACCAGCAGCCCTGTGGCCCCACAGCCTGCTACTGCTGTCACCGTATGTGCCCACTCTGCAGAAGTGGCTTTGCAGATTTTGAGTTTCGTGTCGTTGGACCTAGCAGTGCTGGTCTACCTGCCTGCGTCTGTCGGCCCACCAGCCGGGCCCTGGACTGGTGCCCCACTCCCCTGAACAGTGGTTCAGAAGCTTGCAGCTGGAACCCTGCCACTGGGGTCCTGCTGGCTCTTAGTTGTGAGGCTGTGCTGGGGGACCCTGGGCAGGGGGCAGCAATCTGGAAGGGGGCTCCACCACAGAGCTGGCGATCTCTGGACCAGCCTGGGACTCTCCCCTGCTGCCCTGGGGGCCGTTTAGATGGGGTAGCCTACCCCCTCCCCAGCCAGATTGGATCAGGGCTGTTGTTGAGACCTCCTCTGCTCTGCCCTTCCCTTCACCCCTGCCCTTGGGGCCCAGCGGAGTGCAGAGCGCAGGTGTGCACCACCCTGCCCACACAGAGGTGGTTGCTCAGGTGAGGCTCCTGGAAGGGGAGTACAGGTCCCCTGGGCTGCGAACGGATGAGGAGGAGGAGCCGGTAAGGTTCTAGGGTTTCTCTGGAAACCTCTGGGTGGGGCTGGCTTCTCCTGCCCACCTGGAGCCCTCAGCGCAGGGCTCCTGCATTGCGCTCCTCTCTGGCCTTGGAGCTGGTGAGTACCTGGGTGGTCTACTGAGCCCTGCCCAGTCTGCACCTAGAGGAGGGGGTCCTGGGCAGGAGCAGGTGGAGCAGGCAGGGGCTTAGACTCTGTTCTCTCCCCAGACTGGCCCTGCACAGACCCACCACTCCTCCAGCCAGCCTCCAGGGGCTGCCCACCCTGGGCCTCTTTTCCGCTGCCCCATCTGCAGGGCTGCCCTTCCTCCAGGCTCAGGTCCTACTGTGGCCTGGGCACTAGATGGTCATCAAATGATCTGCCTGTTTCTCCATCTAAAATGGGAATAAATGTCACCAGGACCCGTATGAGGTTGACAAGAGGCCCTGCATTTGGCCCCACCTGGCGAGTCCATCACTCTGATGGTGGGGTAGGGGTGAGGAGAGGCTGCGCTGGCTCCTGCTGAGCTCACCGTGAGCGTGGCCTGGCTCCCTGGCCCATCCTTCAGAGTCTGTGAGTTGAGGCAGCTCATGGAATGAGGTCCACACCCTCAGGGGGCCATTCTGAACCCTGAGGAAGCGGTGCCCATGTCCACCGGGTCCTATCACAGCTGGCATCTCCTGCCAGGGGGTTGGGTCACAGGCCCCACACTGTGTGCTGCTCTGGGGGGCCCTGGTTTGAGGGATGTGGTGTTGAAGATTTGACCTTGGGCAAGGTGACAGTGCCTCCCTCATGGGCTGTGGTGCAGAGCCTGGGGCAGTTCAGGAGGCCCTGCTCCCCACAGCTTGCTCAGGTGGGGCACTGGGTGACCTGCTTCGTTAGCATCTGCCACTGGTGCTGCACTGGCTGTGGAGGAGGCCAGCCAGGCACAGATGGGAGGGCAGACGGCAGACCCCGTGTGTTGGGGCTGCCTGTCGTTTCCCTCTGTGGCATGCCCTGGGCACAGAATCTCCTTGGCAGTATGGATGTGTCTCCCGGGGCCTTCAGGGCCATGGCATGCTGAGCCTGGTGGCACAGCTGAGGGACTCTGAGGGAGCAGTGGCGGCCCTCCCTGCCTGCCGCCTCTGATAGCAGCGCCTACACTGAGGGCAGAGACTTTTGTCCCTGTGATTTATCTCTGCCTCCTCTCACGCCCCCAGCTTTTCCATCTGGCTCCCCAGCAGCACCCACTCCCAACGGTCTTCCCAAATTGCAGCCTACTGTGTCACCTTGTTCCCACCCTGGCATCCGCGGCCTCTTCAGCCTCTGTCTCCAGGCAGCTAAGGCCAGTCGGAAGCTTCAGTGGGCTGGAGGGTCAGGCTGCCCAGATGCGCACACTCCATGCACAAGCCCGGCCCTGCTCTGCAGAGCCTTCTCGGATGTGTGTGTGTGTGTGCTCGTGTGCGTGCCTGCGTGTGCACATGTGTGCATGCGTAGATGTGTGTGCATGTGCGTGTTTGGGGTATTGTGCACTCTGTGTGTTGTGTAGTGTGTGTTGTGTTGGTGCTTTCCACACACGGTGCTTAGGGGCTCCAGCCAACCGCATGTCGTTCCCTGGGCGTGACTGTGACCTGCTCCAGCCTGGAGAGCCCTGCTGCTGCTGGTGCTTCTGTGGGCCCCTGGGGCCCTGCTGCCTTACTGGTGGCCTCGGGCTGCAGCCCCCAGGGCAGGGCCGACAGGTTGGCGGTTGGGTGCCATGCCGACGCCCAGGCCGGGCTGCTGTTGCTGGGCGCTGTGGTCTCCAGCTTGGGGCCCCCAGGGGGTGGGTGTGCTGCCTCCTCCCCTTTGAGCCTGCTCGGGCCTGCTCAGGCTTTGCTTTTCTGGGCCGAGGCGGTGAGAAGTAAACAGAGTTGCTAATTAGGGCGCAGTGCTGCCAGCTTCCGGAAGGAGGGCCCTCCCCGCCCAGGCCCAGATTGCAGCAGCGGCTGCGTATGCCGAGCTGCAGCCTGTGTGCTTTTCACGGGTGCGGGGGTGGGGGCCGCGGGTCCTCAGGTGCCTGCCCGGCTGAGTGGTGCTGTGGCCAGCACCCTGGTGCTTGCCGCTCCCTCCCTGGGGTCACTCTGCCCAGACCGGTGAGAATCGGTGTGTTCCCAAGAGGACGAGCTCCCGCTCACTTCCTGAGGGACGGTTCGGTCTGCAGGGCTGCACAGCTCACCTGGGGTCACCTGCAGGTACCTGGGGGACCTCAGCCTCTGTGCCCTCCCTGCGCAGGCTGGGTGGAGTGCGTCTGGCTTCTCTGGTGGCTTCTCCTCCCACCCTCCCTGCCAAGAAGCAAGCCCTGAGACCCTGGTACCAGCTGCTTTTCCTGGCCATGGGGTGTGGGAGATTGTAAGGATGGCTTAGTATATGGCCTTCTGACCCCGCTGGGACCCTGCATATGTGACTCAAGCCAAGTCCCAAGTCCCTTCCATATTGTGGAGGGAATAGCTGGACTTCCCTCAAGGGGCCATGCCAGTGTGTCACAGTGCCCAGTTGTGCAGGGGCCGTGAATGCTCACCCTTAGAAGGGCACTCTGCAGGGTGGCTTCTGCTGTCGGTAAGGTGTCCCCTAGGGAGAGAGGGGAGGGAGGAGGCCTGGAGCATAGGAGCAGGTCCTGGCGGGAACAGACCTTCAGCCTGAAGAGGGGCCCAGCTGTGGCAGGGCTGCTGCCAGGCTCAAATGTGGCCCTGGCCTGTGTGGGGACGCTCCTTGACCCAGGCTCTGGCCTCTGCCTAGTGGCCTCCTGGACCACCCTGCTGGAGTGTGTGAGCCCTGTACCGGGGGTTGGGTGTCAGCAGAGGCGCCTGGCCTTTGGAGCCAGCATGGGTCACCTGGTTTGGAGCTGCGTCCTGAAGCCTTTGGGTAGGCCAGGACTCTGGGACATAGCAGCTTCCCAGCACAGCTGATGGGGAGGACAGGGAAGTTGGTGACAGGGCCCCAATTCACAGGACAGTGCTCTGCAGGCCAGCTTAGCCCTCCTGCTCTCATCAACAGCACAGTGTCCACTCTGGTCCGTCTGTTGTGTGTGTGCCGTGGCTCCATGCCAGGGCTGCCAGCAGCCTGTGGGCAGCTCAGCTCCTGGGCCTGGGCCGTCTCCATGGGAAGGAGCTTCAGGGACGCAGGTGGGAGAGGCGTGTCCAGCCCTGCTCCTCTCAGATGCCCTGTTGACGCCGGTGATGTGGATGTCGGGTTCGTGTCCTCTCGGAGTCGAAGAATGAAACCGAGGGACACCGAGGCAAGCAGAGTAAACAGAGTTTATTTAAGAAGAGAGAGAACAGGGCAGACTTCCCTCAGGTGGGGAAGGGAGCAAAGGGCTCATCCTGGGGTTGAGTTTGTCCCTTATATATGCTATCTTTTTTCTTTT
>PVKS010034292.1:10443-21099 GCA_004027875.1 Aplodontia rufa | reverse complement strand
AGCTAATAATAACTTCAAATTGTATGATTCTCAATGCAAGAGGAAGATGACTCCCTAGGATACCTGGAGGCGTAGGGTGGGGGACAGGGTGGGGGGAGGGTGTAGGAAGAATACCTAGGAGACTGGAGGGTGGGAATATGGGGGAATCATCTCAGAAGGAGATCTCTGTCCTCCACGAGATATCCATTTAACTCAGGGGTTCTTCTGGGGGAAACAGCAACATGGTGAACCCAAGCTGGGCATCCATGACATGGCATTAGCCCTGGATAACTAAGTACATATACATTGGTTCTTGAATGTTTGATAATGTTTCCCCCTCAACTGTAACTCTATATCCATCTAATAAAAATAAATAAAATAAAAAATAAAATATAAAAAGGGCTGGGGATATTGTTCAGTGGTTAAGTGCCCTGGGCTCAACTCCCAGTACCCCCCTCAGAAAACAAAACAAAATAAAAAAACCCACCTAGTTCACTCATGAATTGCCAGAAATTGCTACATCTCCTCAGGAACAGACCACAAATATTTTTATACCCTTTGATCCAGGGACTCTTTTCCTGAAACTTATGCTAGGGAAATAATTCAACAAAAGCAAAAAGGTATGTGGATGAAAAGGTTGACTTCAACATTATCTCTATCATAAAACTTCGAGGGGCTGAAGTGGTGATTCAGGGGTTGTGGCACTTGCCTGGCATGCACTAGGGTGTGGATTTGAACCTCAGCACCATGTACACAAAGAAGTGTTGGTGCAATGAAAGCCACATAAAAACTGATTCTCTCACTGTCCCTCTCTTCTTAAAAACAAAACAAAACAAAAAAAAACTTTGAAAGTAATTTAAACAGGTAATATCAGCTACTCAGGAGGCTGAGGCAGGAGGATTCCAAGTTTGAGTCCAGTTTCAGCAACTCAGTGAAACACTGTCACAAAATAAAATTTTAAAAACATGGGGAATGTGGCTCAGTGGTATAGCATTTGCCTAGCACTGAGTAAGGCCCTAGGTTCCCATCCCATGTAGCACTGGGGAGGGAGAAAAAAAGCATTAGGGAAGTTAAATTTTAGTACAGAGACAACAAAATATGATTCAGTCATTTGTATTCCAATATGGACTTCTGTGTCTGGCCAAAATACAGTTAAAGGAACTGATCTACATTCCCAATTAAACAACTAAAAAACTGGAAAAATACATGCAACCATGGTTTCCAGAATAGTACAGTGAACCTAAAGAATAAAATTACAGGTACATAGAACAGACCAGTGATTCTGATAGGATGGGGTAGCAGGTACAGTTGACTACACATATGGAGTAATTTTTTGGAGTGACAGAACTATTCCACATCTTGCTTATATTAATTACATGGCTACATGTGTTTGTCAGAAGTTGCGGAAGTATACACTAAAAAAGTTGGATTTTAACATATGTAAATTATACCTAAATAATATAAAAGAAGGGGCTGGAGCAGCAGTTCTGGCACTTGCCTGGCACGCACAAGGATGCGGGTTCAAACTCCAGCACCACATACACAACAAAGTGCCAGAGCAATGAAAGCCGCATGAAAACTAAATAAAATTTGATTATGTCTTTCTCTTTCATTATCCCTCTCTCTTTAAAAAAAAATTAATATAAAAGAAGAGGCATTATGCTGGGTGAAAGAAGCCAGATATAGATTATAAAAAGAATTTCAATCATGGGAACTAAAAAAACATGGATACCATTAATGATCTAACATTAGTAAGAACAGCACATTATAATATAGTATTCAGACTCAGAAATGTGCACATCATTTAGTCACTCACTCCTCAAATACTTCTTCAGCACATTATCATGTGTCAACAGTGGAGAAGAAGAGAGGTGAATGGATTCAAGATTCAGAGGCAGAATCAACAGGACTTGCTACTGAGCTGGACGGAAAGGGAGCGATGAAAAGTGAGGGCTAGGAGCTGACGTGGTGGCTCAGCAGTAGAGCACTTGCCTGGCATGCACAAAGACCTGGGTTCAAACCCAGCACCACATACACAACTAAGTGTTGGAAAAACTAAAACCAGATTGGGGGGAAAATTGATTCTCTTAAAAAAAAAAAAAAAAAAAAAAGCAAGGCCTAGGTTTTTGGTCTGAATCATGGGTCTATGATAATGACATTTCCTGATATGAGAGAAGTGAAAAGGATCAAGTTTAGCAAGGAGGAATTTTAAGGGTTGTGAGGTGACTGAAGTGGACATTTTAAGTAGATGACTACTATACAAGTCTACGTCTCTGGGGAGAGGTCAGAGCTAGAGACATAAATCTGAGAGCTTCTCATGCGTCTATCCATTCGACAAAGACTTCTGAGTAACTATTATGTGCTAGACACTGTTCCACATCTGGGAATATAGCGGTAAAACAAGACTTAAGTAGTTCCTGTTTTAATGAATCTGCAGTTTTCTCATTTGTAAAACGGGGATAAGATTTACCACTTACGAGAACGAAATGAGAAAATGTAAATACTTATCACAATACCTGGCACACAATATATGTTTAATAAATGCCAGCTGCTATGCTTAATAAATGTCAGCTATTAGTGACCGAGAATGGACAATAAATCAGTGAATAAATAAGATGATTTTAGAGTAATAAAATGTTATGAAGAAAATGAAGTCGAATAAAGGTTACAGAGTGACAGGTGGAGAACTAGGTACAGACTGACAAGTGGTCAGCAAAGGCCTAAACAGATGGCATTTTATCTGATATCAGAATGAAGAGAAGCTGGGCGCGGCAGCATGTGGCCATAATCCCAACGACTTGGGAGATAGGCAGACAGCAAGTTTGAGGCTAGCCTCAGCAATTTAGTGAGAACCTGTCACAAAATAAAAAAATAAAAAGGGCTGAGGATGTAGCTCAGTTGTAGAGTTCAATCCCCCAATTCCTGGTTAAAAAAAAAAAAAAAGAGTAGCAGGTGACATTGGAAAGTCAGGCAGGAACTAGATGAGGGAGGGCCGTCTAGTCATTGTTGATCCTGACAGGAGCTTTTACTTTTATTTATTTACTTATTTTCTGGGGTGCTCCACCACTGAGTTACATCCCCGACCCTTTTTATTTTGAGATAGGGTCTTGCTCAGTTGCCCTAGCTAACCCTGATCCTCCTGCCTCAGAGCCCTGTTACAGGTGTGCACCACTTAACCTGGCTGGGAGTTTTTGTTGAGTCCAACTGAAGTGGGTCAGAGAGAGAACAGAGGAAAAAGTCATCAGCATGAAGACAGTACATGACTTTGCCACTTAAATATATATATATACATAGGGGCTGGAGTGGTGGCTTGGCCGGTTACAGCGCTTGCCTGACAAGTATGAGGACATGGGTTCAAACCCCAGCACCACATACATAGCGGAGTATCAGAACAACAGCCATGTGAAGGGCTGAATAAAAAATTCTCTCTTTCTTTCTCTTGCTGTCACTCTCTCAAGGAAAAAAATATACATATATACACATATAATACAGAAGCGTCAAAGGTAATATAAAAAAAGTATGGCTCAGTTAGACGGCAGGCTGGTCTCAGGGTTCAAATGATTCTATACCTCAGGCTCCCAAGTGCTGGGACTCCAGGCATGTGCCACCATGCCCGGCTTGGTCTTGATTTTTTTTTTTTATGTTATTTTCTTTGAAAAAATACTTGAAGCCAGAAGTGTTTCAGATTTTAGAGTTTTCCCAATTTTGGAATGTTTGTATAAGCTTTACAAAGTGAACATTCCTAATCTGACTAAACAAAGTACTTCAAAATCTGAGACTTTCTGAGCATCATTGGGTACTCAAAAAGTACTGAATTCCAAAGCATTATAAATTTCCAATTCTGCTTAACCAGTAATATCACATAAAAGCCTGCACACAAATGTTCACAGCAGAATTATATGTAACAGCCAAAAGGTGAAAACAACCCAAATGTTTATCAGTTGATGAATGGATACACAAAATGTGGCATATTCGTACAATGGAATTTTAGCCTCAAAGGGGAATGAGGGCCTTATTTGCTAAAACATCAATGAACCTTGAACACATTATGATAAGAGAAGGCCAATCACAAAAGGGCACATATTGTATGATTCTATTTATTTGAAATGTTCAGGATAGGCATATTCAAATAGAAAGTAGATTACTGATTGCCAGAGGCTGGAGGGAGGGCAAAATAAGAAATGACTGCCAATAAGTAATAGTTTCTTCTAGACTGATATAAATTAGACAGTAGAGACAGTTGTACAACACAGTGAATGTAGTAAAAGCTGCTGAGCTGGCCATGTAGCGTGTGTAGATCCCCAGCATTACAAACAATAAAACAAACCCTGCCAAATTGTACAATTTAAAATAAGCGTGACTTTTATAGCATATATATCAATTAAAAATTATTTTCAATTTAAGTAGAATATTAGAATAAGAATGCATCCTCCTTGGGATGCCTGGCACGGTGGCACACACCTGTAATCCCAGAGACCCAGGTGGCTGCAAAAGGAAGATTCCAAGTTTAAGGCCAGCTTTAGCAACTTAGCAAGGCCCTAAGCCACTGAGTGAGATCCAGTTTTGAAATAAAAAATAAAAAGGGCTGGGGATGTGGCTCAGTGGCTAAGCACTCCTGGATTCAATCCCCATTCCAAAAAAAAAAAAAATTCCTTGAGTTTTTTCCTAAGGTTTATACATGAAGCTCTGAGGACTGATGGGTAGATAGCTTCTTTAATCTTGCCTGCCTTCTCTGGTGACAGAACTACTACTCATCACCTTGAATTTTGCTCTGCAGGGATTAAATGTTCATACAAAACCAAGCAAAGCAAAAATGGAGGCAGTGCAACCGGCTTATCTGTCCCCGTCTCAAAATAAAAGTTAAAGACTGCAAATGTAGCTCAGGGGTAAAGTGCCCTAGGTTCAAACCAACCCCCAATACCACACACACACAGTTATAAAGTCCAACTTAAGTTGTGTTGTAAGGCAGAATTCCTTTGTCACCTGTATCTGTATCTATGTGAAAGTAGGCTCCACCCACAATAGCATTTGTGTGGTTTCATAGAAAAAAGAAACCAAAAAGGTCTGAAAGTGTGGCTGGAGCCATGGCTCAGCAATATCACACTTGCCTGGCAAGCATGAGGACCCAGGTTCAAATCCCAACACCACATATCCAACTAAGTGTCGGAGCAATGAAAACCAGATATAAAACTGATTCTCTTTTTCTCTCCCTCACTCTCTCTTTAAAAAAAAAAAGTCTGAAAGTGGAATAATTCCTACTTTACAATATTTCTATAAGGATTAAATAAATGGGTTAAAATTTGAAAAAACTGTTGGGGAATTTTCATGTAACGTGGGATTCGTACAGTTTGAGTTCATTTTAATGAATTCTAAAGTGATTTCAGCTGAACGTTGCACATGTTTTATTAGCTTGATTCCTATTATGGGTTATGAAATGACCATTTTAAAATACAAGTTGCACTTCAGCAATATCATGAAGGTTTTTTTATTTTGTTTTTTTCCTCTGGAGATAGGGTCTAAGTTGCCCAAGCTAACTCAAACTTGTCTTGTTCCTTCCTCAGCCTCACAAGTATCTGTGATTACCAGCGTGAGCCACCACACCTGGCTAATGTTATAGAGTTGTATGGTCTCTGTTGTTACAACATTGTCCTCTTGCTTAAAGGATATCTTGATCAGTGGCTCTCAGGCTGCAGAGTACATCAAAGTCACCTGAGAATCTGTCTCACAAAGTTCCCAAGTGATGCTGATGTTGTTGGCCCAGGGAACACACCTAGAACGAACGATCCAAGTTCTTCTTTGACCATTCTTTCAGATGTGACCTAACAAGTCGTCTATCTTCCATGTTCTCCTACCGCCTTTCCCTGGTACAATTAATGATGGTACGTGAGCCTATCATTTCCTGTTTCATAAGAGTATTGTGTTTAATTGTCTATTTGCACTATATCTGGCTCCTGGTCCAATACCTGACCTATGGCAGATGGTGACTGATACATGGAGAGAACCCAACATGCTCTTTTCAGGGCCTGGGCCCTGCCTTCTCCTGTCACTCCCTCCTCCCCAGATTGCGATGCCCCCTTTTTTACCTGACTGCTGCTAACAGGCTCAGCTCAAACACGATCTCTAAGAAGGCTTCCTTGATACTCTTCCTGCCCCAGCTCCTCAGTGCTCCTAACTGACCTGCCTATAACATACTTATCTTAGAATTCTAGTAAACAGAACTAGATCAAACCTTTAGAGGCCCTCTAGCCCAGCAATTTTCATTTCTGGAAATTTATTCTACACTTTGGCAAAAATCCTGATGTAGGATGATTCCTTATAATTTGGTTTATGAAAACAAATATTGGATGGCAAAATACTGGAAAACCTAAATGTCCATAGGGAACTGGTTAAATAAATTACAGTAAATCCATATAGTGGAATAGTACACTGCTATCAAAAAAGAACGGGGAGACAGGTGTGGTGGTGAATGTCTGTAATCCCAGCAGTTCATTAGGTTGAGGCAAGAGGATTATAAATTCAAGGCCAGCCTCAGCAATTTAGCAAGGCCCTAAGCAACTTAGTGAGACCCTGCCTCAAAATAAAAATGAATGAACAAAAAAAAAAATAGGGCTGGGGATATGGCTCAGTGGTTAAGTGCCCCTGGGTTCAATCCAAAAAAGATTCAGTACCAAAACAGATTACACACACCTGTAATCCCAGCTCTTCAGGAGCCCAAAGCAGTAGGATTGTAAATCCAAGACCAGCCTCTGCCATTTACGCTTAGTGAGACCCTATCTCAAAAAAACAAGGGGGGGGTGTAGTTTGGTGGTTGAATGTTTGACTAGCATGATGCACAAGGCATGGTTTGATCCCCAACACTCCAAAAACAAAACGAAATAAGTCTGATTTTGTTGTGTGTGTGTGTTTCGTTTGATTTTGCTTGGTACTGGGGCTAAATCCAGGGGCACTTGACCACTGAACCACAACCCCAACCCTTTTTACCTTTATTTTTTTATTTTAAGGCAGGGTCTCACTAAGTTGCTAAACTGCTGAGGCTGGCCTCAAACTTAGGATCCTCCTGCCTTAACCACCCAAGCCACTGGGAGTATAGGTGCGCATCACCGTGCCCACCTCAGTCAGATCTTTATGCACTGATAGGTAATGATCTCCAAGATATACTGCTAAATGAAAAAGCAAGAAGCCAAATAATGTGAAAAACTGCATGTAAAAAAAAAAGGAGAGAGCAGAGTGTGGTGGCACAGGCCTGGAGCCCCAGGGACTCAGGAGTCTGAAGCAGGAGGATGGTAAGTCTGAGACCACACTGGGCAACTCAGAGACCCTATCTCAAAATAAAACTAAGGGTGGGGAATGTAACACAGTGGGTTCAATCCTCAGTACCAGAGGTAGGGGGAAGGGGGACAATTTCACATACAGAAAGCTACATGTGAGGGGATACTTAATACCCTTTTCTTCTTTTGATTTTTGGAACAATGTATTACCTATTCAAAACTAACATGAAAATCAATTTAAAGTTCTTTAGAGAACTATAGAAAAAATAAATTAGGGTGCCCTCCCCATTTAATTCAACACAAAAATAAAATGAATATGAGGAAGTTCAACAAAGTTGAGATTTTCTTTCCAGGTGATTGATGTTTCTATGAAATGGTCAATGTCACATTCTGTTTTCTTTTTATTTTACATCACTGAATTAAGGCATTTAGCATGTCCTTGGTCTAGAGTCAGTACAGCTGAAGTTCATTAGACCCAATGAATAGTAGCTTTTTAAAATTTGTTTTGTACTGGGGGGCGCTTAGCCACTGAGCTACATCCCCAGGCCTTTTGATATTTTATTCTGAGACAGGGTCTCCCTAAGTTGCTTAGGGCCTCGCTAAGCTGCTGAGGCTCGCTTTGAACTCCTTATCCTCCTGCCTCAGCCTCCCAAATCACCGGGATTACAGGTGTGCACCACTGCCCAGCTTTCTAACATCTTTTGAAACCTCTTTTTTTCTTACAACCTGTTTCTACTAACTAGGCCTAACGTCAGTTCTCACCATCATGAGTATCACAAATTTCTCAACTGGGACCTCTGACTCTGGTCTTGCCCCCTTCTCCATCCACTATCTACCCTGTAGCCACAGAAACTTACAATCCAACCAAATAATTTCCTTCCCCCCTTAAAAATCTTTTTTCTTCCCTCTGCCTTTAGGAAAAAGTCTGTTGACTTGTAACACCTTGCATGACCTAGCAGCCACTACCAACCCTTGCAGGCTTCATCTTTTAACATATGTCTCTCACTTGCCCTCAACAGGTTTAGACTTCTAACAGTGGACTTTTTCCAGATCCTGGACCTGCCTGCTTTCTCTCAGAGCATTTTATTAAATGAAGCCTTGAAACTTAGAACCCACCAAAGCCCATGATAGGGCAACTAGCAGGTGCTAAACTTCTGGAACTGGATCCGCCTTTGGTTATACCCCAGTTACTTTTGTTGAAAACATATTTATGGCTCCAATCGCCCTTCATGTCCCCGATGTGAACTCAGAGGGACATACCACCCAAATTTCTGAACTGCCTCCTCCAAAACTGGAATCAGCATGTAAGCAAAATAACTCCAAAAATCACACTCTCTCACAAGTTCTGCTTCTGCTCCTACCTACCAGGTTTATAGCTGGGGGTTACTGTCCCTTCCCTAAGTCAATATTTTCTTTGTGACCAGTGTTAGTGTTCCTTTAAACAAGACCAAGGTGTGACTGTAACTAGAACACAGACTGTGGAATCACAAACCAGGAAAAGCAAAACCTTCCCTAGAATTCAGCAAGCCAAGGTATAGGCCTCTCCTTCCTGCTCAGCAGCCCAGAGAAGTACAGTCCTATGTGGACATACTCAGGGTCATAACCATGCCCTTCCCCACAAGATCTTCACATAGGACATTTAACCATCCACAGTAATCTTGTTACTTCCTGAGTCCCTCCCAGGATCATTCCTTTAATATTTACATCCTGGCAGTATCTGGGTGGTGATAAGGAAAGTAAAGCAAGGGAACTGCACAGACCTCCTGTCATTCCCACCACCAAGGTAGGGGGCAACAATCCCCTTGGAAGTAAAAATGAAACAAACATTGGTTAGCTAGCCAACTCAACATTCAACTAGTTCTAATGAGTTTTTGAGAGAGATAAAACATCTTGAGGGGGGCTGACTGGCAAAAAAAGATCACTGAGAAATTTTTGTTCAAACATTTATATTAACATAGGAGCATAAGGCACTTAAAAGGAGATCATAAATATAGCTCCTGTTTCTCTTAAAGTTAAACCACACGACAGGCACAGTGGTGCATACCTGTAATCCCAATGACTCTATAGGCTGAGGCAGAAGAATCCCAAGTTCAACCACCTGCAACAATTTGAGAAAAGCCGTGTCTCAAAATAAAAAATAAAAGGGGGCTGGAGCAGTGGCTCAGCGGTTGCAGCGCTGGCCTGGCATGCGCAAGGATGTGGGTTTGTGCCCCAGCACCATGTGCACAATGGAGCGTTGGAGCAATGAAGGCCACATGAAAAACTAAATAAAAAGTTGATTCTCTCTCTCTCATTGTCCCTCTCTAAAATAATAATAATAATAAAGATAAAATAAAAGGGGCTGGGGATGTGGCTCAGCAGTAGAACCTCTTGCCATTAAGTGTGAGGCCCTGGCTTTCCCCTCAAGCCCCTTCTTCTGCAAGTCAAAATGACACAGCTGGACTGGGGATGTGGCTCAGAGGTGAGGTGTTGGGCCTAGCAAGCATGAGACGCTGGGTTTGATCCCAGTATCAAACAAATCCTGCACAATCGTTTCACCTGTTTTCTGTCCCTACCTCGCTCTCAGAGAATGGTCTTCTCCCTTCCCAGGTTAACTCCTCCACCCATACCAATCCAATTCCTTTATAGTACCTTCCTTTGTATACCTCTGGTCTTTTCCTCTCTACTCCTTCATGCACAGTGCATGTATACTCAGATCTCCTAAATCCTTGATTAAACTGAAACAAAGCAACTGTATCTCAACCCCCTCAAGCTACCTATCTTTCCATCTCTTCCTCAACTACATGTTTTTTAAAAAAGCAGTGTA
This sequence comes from Aplodontia rufa, assembly GCA_004027875.1. NCBI lineage: Eukaryota > Metazoa > Chordata > Mammalia > Rodentia > Aplodontiidae > Aplodontia > Aplodontia rufa. Next base: position 11,046 of record PVKS010034292.1, on the reverse strand, counting down.
AAATTCTGCATGCCTCACCAGTTAACTCACTCCTAAGCTTTTGTGGTCCAGCTTCTCAATCCCTGGACTCTCTAACATCTCCATTTCCTAGTCATCACATGGACACTTCTTCCTGTGGCCCAGTGTCTTAACCCCCTGCACAGGAATGGCTGACTTACCCAGGTTCTTGGCACTGTTCTCCTATGTCTCTAGGGCACTGGCCACATCAGTTTTTCTTCTCTACTTAAATGCTTCTTTTTGTGCGTGGGGCGGGGGGGGGGGGGAATCATTACTCAAGATTGAATCCAGAGCCTTGCATACTGAGTGACACCCCCAGTCCTCTTCCCTCTTCATCCACTATTACTACAACTTATTAGTTTACATAGTGGGGCACTCTAACACTGAGCTACATACCCAGTCCTTTTTAATTTTTTTTTTTAAAGAGAGCGAGAGAGAGAGAATCAATTTTATTAAGGTTTTCATATGGCCTTCATTACTCTGACACTTCGTTGTGTACATGGAGCTGGGGTTCAAACCTGTGTCCTCATGCATGTCAGGCAAGTGCCATAACCGCTGAGCCACTGCTCCAGCCCTCTTTTTAAATTTTTATTTATTTTTTTTTTT
>PVKS010034292.1:0-10343 GCA_004027875.1 Aplodontia rufa | reverse complement strand
CTTGGGATCCTCCTGCCTCAGCCTCCCAAATCATTGGGATTATAGGCATGTGCAACCACACCTAGCTACTTAACTGCTTCTTTATCCTCATTCCCCATACTTTTTTTTAGAGAGAAAATCAACTGTTATTTATTTTTTCATCTGGCCTTTGTTTCTCCCACACACTTAGTTGTATATGTGGTGCTGGAGTTCAAACCTGGGTCCTCACGCATGGCAGGCAAGTGCTTCAGCTGCATGTGTTCTTTTAATACACTAATGGTCCCTTTTGGGCAATCCATTCCTATTACAAATGGAAATTTAGCTATCACTGCAATACAGATAAATCTCCCTCTCTGGTCATGATTACACTGCTGATTTTTTCAATTTTCTGCTGGATAGCTTAATCTATTTTGTAACACAACACAGGAGTATAGGAGGCTAGACAAGAAAGGGAAGGCCCAACTATATCTATTCTAGAAAGATATCTAAATCTTGGAGTATGGAATCCATAAATTTCAATTATAGACTCATTATTTCAGAATTGGAGAGAACTTCACAGGACACTTAGTACTACTCTTTAGATTATTAAACCCATATTACTCCTCCCAGGCGACGATTCTGTCTTGGCTTGAACAACTGTTGTGGATATATCTATCTCCAGATATCAAGAAGACTATCCATTCATAGACAGCTCTGCTTTGGCTCTAACCTGAGCAGAAGTATGTTTGCTAGTAATGTCCACTCTGGTCTTTTCAGTAACACCTGGTAAACTACATGCTTTGGGTGTATGAAAACAGCTTTCATGCCTTCTCTGAGATTTCTCTTCGGGTTCAAGGTAGCTAGTTATTTTAATGCTTCTTTAAGTCACATGATCTATCACGTAAAAGTAAGTCAAGGGGATCTCAGTTGCAAGCCATAAAAGTTGACTCTAGGTAACTTAAATTTGCAATTTGGAATATACTAAAGGGTATGTAGTAGGGCACAGAACTCATAAGTTAAAGAATCAGGTCCTTGGGGACTGGAGTGGTGGTTCAGTGGTTGGAGTGTTTGCCTGGCATGTGCAAGAACCCAGGTTCAAACCCCAGCACCACATATGCAACTAAGTGTTGGAGAAACAATGTTGGAGAAACAAAGACCAGATTAAAAAAAAAAAAAAAGAATCAGGTCTTTAGAAATAAATATCAGGCTGGGTGTGGTGTCACACACCTATTATCCAAGGTACAGGAGAATAAAAAATTTGCCTCAGGTGGCTGGAGTGGTGGCTCAGCGGTGCTTGCCTTGCTTGCGCAAGACAACGGGTTCGAACCCCAGCACCATGTACACAACAAAGTGTCAGAGCAATGAAAGCCACATGAAAAACTAAATAACACTGATTCTCTTTCTCTCTCTCTCACTGTCCCTCTCTCTCTCTTTAAACAACAACAAAAAAAAATCAGGTCATAAGACAGAATGAAAACTTCGCATCATTACTTGAGCCATATGCTACCACTGGTACTGTTAGTACCTACGTTGAGCACCACAATCCTATAAGGCATTCATTCAACAATTATCACTGACCTACCACTACTGTAGGAGACAGGGTGAGTGAACAAGACAAAGGCCCACTTTCGTACAGCTTAGTCTGAAAGCAGATACTACAAAGAAGTGATTGTGGCTCAGTTCCTCCTAGGCCTGTCAGACTCAAAACCTACAATGTATCTTTCAACCATGTCATCTTTCACCGAAGAGAGACAACTTCTCCCTGGGGCTGGAGCAATGGCTCACCAGTGACGGTGCTTGTATGGCATGTGTGAGGATGCAGGTTTGAACTCCAGCACCAGGTACACAGCAGAGTGTTGGAGCAACGAAAGCCACATGAAAAACTAAATAAAGTTGATTCTAGTTGATTCTCTATTTCTCTGTCTCCCTTACTGTCCCTCTCTTTTAAAAAAAAATTGTGGCTGGAGGGGTTGCTCAGTGGTTTTGGCACTTGCCTGGCATGCGTAGAGACCCGGGTTCAAAACCCAGCACCAGGTAAACTATGAAGTGTCAGAGCAACAAAAGCCACATGAAAAAATAAATAAAAATTGATTCTCTCTCACTGTCCCTCTCTTAAAAAAAAAACAAAGTGAGGAAAAGTATACAACTAAGCTTCTAGAGCAATTTAATGTTTCTCTTTGTTGGCAGTCCAGGGGCATCTCCTCAACTCCCAAGGCTATAAAGACTGCCCAGCCAACAGTTAACATATTATATCGAATTGTATAAACGTTTCTTCCCTTGTTAGTCGCTAAACTCCCTGAGGGCCAAAACTGCCCAGTCATAAGTCTAGAAGAGAGAACACACAGTAGATATTCAATGGGTGAATGGAGTTCATGAGAGCAGTTTCAATGGAATTGAGTGGAAGCCATACTGCAATGCATTAAGGAGTAAAGGGAAGGGGTATAGAGCCTTGCTGTAGAAGGGCAAGTCCAGAAAGCAAAAGCTGGAGAAATGGTAACTATTTTTAGGAGAAATATGATCACATGAAAGTTTTATATGTATTTTGGGGGTACAGCTCAGTGGCAGAGTGCTTGCCTAGCATGTCCCAAGTCCCTGGGTTCAACCCTCAACACTATATTAAAATTTAAAAAAAAAAGAGAAGGACATGAACATATTTGTTGATAAGGTAATACAACAAAGTTGAAAGAGCAGAGATTTAGAGCCAGAGACTTGAATTTGGATTCTAGTATTGTTGAAGTATAAATCATGTAACCTCTGTGCCTCAATTCTTGTATGTAAAATAGAATATCTACAGCTCACCATGACAATTACAGTGCTTGTGAAACAGCAGGCATTCTGTAACTGTTATCAATAATTAGTACTATAGGTAGAAGTCTGACTCTGGTGTTGTAACCTCTCCCACCTGGCTTGTGTTCCAGTGTGGATTTCCTGTACAAGTGTATATGTAATACTGCAATAGCAAAGAAACAGGATATTTATTTCTTCTGTGTCTACCACCCTTTATGCTATTCTCATTTCCTTGTGACAGTCTGCATGAGCTCATGAATGGCTGCTGTGGAAAATTACTGCTGTTAACAGCTGAGAAAGAGACACTCTGGAGAATGAGCCAAGGAAGTTGAATGTTAAATCACCAAATATACAAGATTTTGCACTACTGCCAAAACCCTCATTGAGAACTGAGAAGAAAAAACTGAAAACAACACAGAACACTTTTTAAAATTCTAAGCTGGCAAGATATTCTTGAATCCAGTCCAGCACAGACAGACAGCCATATTATAAAAGAGAAGAGTATCTCCTGAGTGAGTTCCTTTCTCAATATTTAATTCCAGTATCAGGCTGATCAGGTTTATTTCTGTGAGGTACTACTTTTCTGTCAATGTGACAAGTTTCCAAATTCACAAGGAGGCTTTGTATACATTTATACGTTACAGTGCACAGCCTTTTTTTTTTTTTTTTTTTAAACCCAGGGCCTCACAAATGCTAGGGAAGTGTTCTACCACCGAACCTTCAAGAGCCTTTTAAAGCTAATGTTCTGGTCATAGCTTATCTTCACCTATTAGCTACATATGATCAACATACACCTGTTTCCCTCTGTGGCATGGATCACACACTCCATGCTTAAAAAGGACAGGAAAGAGGTCTAAACCTGAGACCAATGCAAAAATTAGTGATGAAAAGCTATATTCAAGGGCTGGTGGTGTGTAGTTCAGTGGTGGAGCCAGGTTCTAGGTTCAATCTCCAACACCAAAAAAATAAAACAAGCGGCTAGGGATGTGGCTTAGTGGTAGAACGTTGGCCTGTAATGCTTGAAGCCCTGAGTTTGATCTCTAGCACCACAAAAAATAATAATAAATAAAAATAAAAATTTAAATAATTATAAAGCCACATTTACTGCCAGGCCTGGTAGCACATGCCTGCAATTTCAGCAATTTAGGAAGCTGAGGCAGGAGGATTGCACGTTCCATGCCAGCCTCAGCAACTTAGTGAGAACCCTGTCTCAAAATAAAGAGGCCTGAAGCGGGGAAGGACTGGGGATGTAGCTCAGTGTTAAAGTGCCCCTGGGTTCAATTCCCAGTACCAAAAAACATCAACAATGGAGGAAAAAACCTCCTATATTTGATTATCAAAAGACAGAAAATCTTTACTTCATATCAGTTCCAATTAATCAAGAACAGAAATGAACATGTGAGAAAGATGATATAATTTAACATTTGGCATTCAAAATTAGAAGACACAGAAGAGATGAGGGAGAGAAATAGGAAATGTATGTACCTACAAACTTAATAAAAAATTAGCCACAAAATCTATAAGCAAACAACTAAAAGTTGAAAATTCAGTTTGTGAATTAGCCTGATTAAGAACTTGAACTTCCGGGCTGAAGCGGTGGCCCAGCAGTTTCGGTGCTTGCCCAGCATGCGTAAGTACACGAGTTCAAACCCCAGCGCCGCGTACACAACGAAGTTTTGGAGCAACAAAACCCACATGAAAAACAAAATTTAAAAGTTGTTAAAAAAAACTTGAACTTACCAAAAAAAAATTAAAAGAAAAATATTCCAGGATATCTCTAAATATTCCACCAAAAACCCCCAACTCAAATCAAAACCAAGAAGACTCTGGAGACTGAGGTAGAGGAATTCCAAGTTTGAGACCAGCCTCAGCAACTTTTTGAGACCATATCTCAAAATAAAATTTAAAAATGGCTGGGGGTGTGGCTCAGTGGTAAAACCACCCCTGGGTTCAAACCCACCATTCCAAAAAGAAAAAAGAAAAAAAAAAGCGACCCGCCACAAATTTTGCATGCAGGGGTTGGGGACTTAGCTCAGTGGCAGAGCGCTTGCCTAGCATGTGCAAGGCCCCGCGTTAGGTCCTCAGCCCTGAAAAAACAAACAAACAAACAAAAACAAACAAATTTTGCATGCAGCACTAGACTGGAAGATACTGGAAGGTTCAATACAGTCATCTTGTCACTGAAATGAATCTTTAAAACGTCTTTATTTCTCCCCATATTAAAAGCAGCCTGGATCAGCAACCCAGTATTGAAACAGACTGACTTTGCATCCACTTCCTCTGTAATTGGGAATGGCTTCCTGGTGCACTGGGGAGGCTGTGTGGCCTCTCCCAACTTTCTCCAATCTACTTCTCCAACGTTAACATCCTCTCTAAGGAAAGCCCTGTGGTGCACCTTTTCTTCTCCTTTATCTAGAGGAGACGGGTGCTGCATCGCTCCTTCACCGGACGGACGGGAGGCTGCAGGGGCTGGAGCCTGTACCACCTGTCAAAGTCCCGTCTTTTGTCCTAATGCATGCCTTCCCCTCTTCAAAGCGTTCGTCTTCCCAGAGCTTTTCGGAGAGGGAACTTTTGAACACCGACGTTTCTTCCATCTTCCTTCAAAGCTGCTCCGAATACAGCCTATTTTCCTACCAGTTTCTGGAGCCGAGCGCTCGGGGGCCGAACCCCTTCCTCCCGGGCGGGATCTGGAGCCTCCCGGTAACAAGGCACTAATTTTCAAAACTCCAACCCCGAAGCTAAAATGCAGACGAGGCAGCGCGTTCCGACCCTGGGCCTGGACCTCCCCCTAACTGCCAAGCCCCAAGTCACCTGCGCAGGACTCCGCCTGCCGACACCCCGCGGCAGGTGCGCCTTCCCTGCGCTCCCTCCCGGCCGCGGAGGGGGCGGGCAGTCGGCCCACCCGCGGGCCCTGCACCCCGGAGCCGGCCGCGGCGCACAGGGCCGCACCGCCCGCCGGCCGCAGCCCGCCCGCCCCCGGCCCGAGGCTCCGCTTCTCAAACGCGCTTTCGGCCCGAGGGCCGCTGGGTCCGAGCACAGCTGCCCCGCGGCCACCGCCCGAGTGGACGGTGTGGGCCGCGCGCCTCCCCCGGGTGTCGCCGCACTCACCTGCCGGGTGGCCACCTCAGCGCCACTCCGCATCGCGCTCGCGGACCCGAGGCTCGCTCCCCCTCAGCGCGCAGGGGCCTCTGCGCACGCGCGGCCGGCCGCGGGGCACGCTGGGGGCGGTAGTCGTCTGCGGCCGCGCGGCGAGGACGCGCCTGGAGCGGGCACGCGCGGCCTGCGAAGCAAGCTCTTGGCGCAGGTGGCGAGGTTTGCAGAAAACCAGCAGTCAGCGGCCGGTGGGCGCGGCGAGGCTGGGGTGCGGCCATTCCCCGCGGGTGTCGAGAGCGCAGCTAGGCCCACTCACAATTCAAAGCCTTGCGGGAAGCCACAGATGGGCTGAGATCTCGCCCAAATCCACTCTGCAAGTGCGATGCAGTGCATGGGGGCAGAGAGTGACTGCCTGTTAAAATGAGAATGCGAACTTGGGGTTGCTGCGAAAACGCTTGGCATTTGGGAAAATGTTTTAAGTGCAGTACAAGGGAAGTCAGGAAGAGGAATGCCCATCTCTTCCGACATCCGCCTCCCAGGTCTAGCTTGGAAAGAACGTGCCTACGAAAAAGTCACCCAGAGCTACAACAGTAATCTAGGAATGTTTCCCAAAACATCTCGCCCAATTCTGAACAGATATTTAGGGTTAGAGCTGCTTATTAACCTAAACAAGAGTTCCTTAAGGTGGTGCCTGAGCATAGGCAAAAGCCTTAATCATGACTTTACTGTGCCCTGCGGAGTTTACAAAGCACTTGGGCCTGTTTTCGAATCACTTAAGTGCTGAAAGCAGGGTGAATTTTATCATTCCCATTTTGCAGGAGGTGGACTAGACCGAAATGAGAGCTGATTAAATGACAGAACAGCCTCTGAACCCATTTCCAGAGATCAAGGTCATTTTTCTTCCCAAGCACAGCACTGCCTTTTAAAAGTCTCCTTAAGGTACCGGAGGACATGGTGGCCCACATCTGTAATGCCAGTAATTTGGAAGGCTGAAGCAGGATACTCAGTTTGAGGCCAACCCAGGCAACTTAATGAGACCTTGTCTCAAAAACAAACAAAATAAATAAAGGGGCTGGGGATGTGACTCAGTGATAGGGCACCCCTGGATTCAATCCCCAGTATTGCAAAAGGAAAAAAAAATCACCTTAAGGGAATGAGTACCAGGCCCGCCTTCCTCTTCCCCACCCGTTTATTTTTCTTTGGGGTGGTACTGGGGATTGAACCCAGGGGTGCTCTATCACTAAGCTACATCCTCATTTATTATTTAGACAGGGTCTTCAATCTGGCTCATCACTTTATTTTTGCCTACTTTTCCAACAGACATCATAGAAAACTGAAGACAAGTCAATGTTGCTGGCAACCAAAGCTTTCAGCCCTTCAGAGGCACTCCAGAACATGTTTTTACAGATTAACACTGGGTCTAAAGCCCAGCATGATGGTACACACATGTAATCCTAGCAGTTCAGGAGGCTGTGGCAGGAGGATTCCAAGTTCAAAGCCAGCCTCTGCAACTTGGAGAGGACCTAATCAGCTTAGTGAGACCCTGTTTCAAAATTAAAAAATAAAAAGGGCTGGGGATGTGGCTAAGTGATGAGCACCCCTGGGTTCAATCCTTAGCACCAAAACAAAAACAAAACAGAGCAACTCAGTTGTTTGATGAACCATGGGACAGATACTTCTTTAGTTCTTACGTTTGGATTTTTTGTACTGACTACTGTATTTCCAATATGCTTTCCTATCTCATTTTTTGTAGGGGGGCTTACCAAGGATTTAATCCAGGGGCACTTAACCTGAGTCAAATCCCTAGCCATTTTTTATGTTTTATTGTGAGACAGGGTCTAACTAAATTGCTTAGGCTGACTTTGAACTTGAAATCCTCCTGCCTCAGCCTCCCAAACTGCTGGGATTATAGGCTTGCACCGCCGTGCCTGACTACTTCCCTATACTCTTAAAACCAGCGCTATCCTAATTACATTTAAAAAATGGCTGTCCTAGTGTAATTTGAAACTACGGTAAAGGTATATTTTCCTGTAGTTTTAACTTCTAATAGACTATTTCATGGGCTCTAAAGCCATAGCAGTGAGTTTATTTGATGATGAAACAGGAACAGCTCGTCTCCCTCCTAATTTCACACACAAGTCGCCACCTGATCCCACTATTAAATATGAACTGGGTATTTCCTGGGAATTCCTTTGTGGGGATGATTGAAAGGGGGTCTGCAGTAGATTCTAAGAATGCCTTCAAACCTCTCCTGCTCCATCCTGAGCTGGAATGTTGCCTAACTGGGAGAGAATTTCCAGGACCACCACAGAACTTGCAGAACTAAGGCAAGTCAGAATCTGAAAGGCCGGATCAAACATGGCTTTCCTAAGGCCAAAGGGAAGGGCCTTGTACCTGATCTGTATTCACGCACTCAAAAACTCATTTCTCATTTGACCTTTTGTCCAAGCAGCAGGAACAGACCATCTCATCCCTCTGAAGCAACAGTTTTGAAATTCCAGCCAGAAACCCAGTTCCATTTCATTAGTTTGGACTTTGTATTAAGGCAGACTACCGTCTATACTATTTAAACTAGTTGTTTTTTTTCCCTTCAGAAAACTTCTAAGAATTTCCCCATCCGTAGCAGGACGTAAGGATGTCACACCAGATTGAATGGGGAAACTGAACTTGGCTTTGTTTTCTAGTTACATTCAGAACTAGCTAAATTTATAAGCGAAATTTTGTGTCCATTTGACTATATCAGATAAGAACACATTTTGTAAGTAATAAGTATGAATTTTAGGATTTTAAAAATAATTTATAAAGACTAAATATTAATTTGTCTCAGATGGTTCTTAGAACAGAAAAAGGATGTTAGCTAAATACTTTTAGCTAAGGACTTTGAGTTAACAGTAAAGTATCAATATTGGTTCACACCACACCAATGTAAAGAGAAACGGTATGAGGCATAGAACCTGAATTGAAGCATATTGAAATAAAAATTACTGGAACCACTTAATATTCTGTATTAGCTCTCCAGCTTGTGTGCACGCTGCGTGCGCTGCTAGGGACTGAATCCAAGCCTTTACCCATGCTAAACACAAACTGTACCCCTGAGGTACATCCCCAGACCTTCCTATTTATTTTCTGCATCATCAAGGATTGAACCCAGGACCTGACAAATGCTAGGCAAGTGACCCAACACTGCAGTACACCCCCACCAAACTTTTTCCTAATATTTTATGCTGACTCATTCCACATTCTCTGGTTTAATGAAGTTGAAGGCATTAGTTTTCCATGCCAACTAACTGCAGCCTTTACATCTTAGCTTGCTTCCTCACTGACCACGCAGAGAAAGAAGGCTGTTGAGCCCTCCTGGGCTCAGGAGGAAAATGACATTCTCTGAGTACCTCCTGTGTGAAGATCTTACGCTGTGTAATTCCAGCCTCGCCTTACTCTCACACCCAACCAGGATTCACACCATTCCAGAAACTCCTAACCCTTATGCTTCTACTTAAGGACACGTTTACAAACAGCATGCCCTCCTGTTTTTTTAAGAAAGGGACAGTGAGAGAGAGAGAATCAATTTTACTTAGTATTTCATGTGGCCTTCGTTGCTTAGACACTTCATTGTGTACGTGGTGCTGGGGTTCGAACCTGCGTCCTTGCACATGCCAGGCAAGCACCAAAACCGCTGAGCCAGCCTTCCAGTCCCTCTCCTGGTTCCTGATTGAAAGCTAGGATAAGCAAAGAAAGAGGCAGCAAGTGCTGAACAGAAAGCTGGTTGTCCTACAGTCTACCTGACCTTGACAGCCAAATGTTTCTGAGCCTGGAGTTTGCTCACACTGGCAAACTGTGACTTAATCTAATCTTAAATAAAAGCCAAGTGTTCTTTCAGCCAGTCTGCAGCTCACCTAAATACCTCTAAAATGTTATACGGGAAAATGAGATTATGTTGTATTTAAAAGAGTATAATTATAAGTGTGTACATATCAAAACAAGAGAGTGGGCCAGGCACCAAAATGCATACTTGTAATCTCAGCTACTCAGAAGGTTGAGGCAGGAGGATCACCAAGTTCAAGGCCAGTCTGGGTGATTTAGTGAAATTCTGCCTCAAAATAAAAATTTAAAAAGAGATGGGAGGGGCTGGAGCTATGGCTCACAGGTTGGAGCGCTTGCTTGCAAGCGCAAAGACCCAGGTTCAAACCCCAGCACCACAAACACAACTGTCTGAGAAACAAAGACCAGATGAAAAGATAAAGTTGATTCTCTGTCTCTTTAAAAAAAAAAAAAAAAGAATGTAGTTCAGTGGTAGATAACTTGCCTACCATATGGAACTGCTGGAGAGAAAAAAGGGAAAGAGAGAGAATGGAAGAGGAAAGAGACACAAACCAACCCACCCATTCAAATTACCTGGGAAGAAAAATATGCCAAACCACCAGTCACTACAGATTAGAAGTCTGCCAGAGGGGCTGGGGCAGTGGTTCAGAGGTTATAGTGCTTGCCTGGCATGTTCAAGGACGTGG
>PVKS010034291.1:0-21021 GCA_004027875.1 Aplodontia rufa | reverse complement strand
GTGGTAGAAAAATGAAGCATTATCAACATGATATAATTATTTGCTTAAAATATCTTCCTTTAAGAAAGCAGGCTAGGGGGCCTGGAGCAGTGGCTCAGCAGTTACAGCGCTCATTTGGCATGCGCAAGGACGCAAGTTCAAACCCCAGGACCACATATACAACGAAGTGTCAGAGTGCAACAAAAGCCACATGAAGAACTAAATAAAACTGATTCTTTCTTTCTCTCTCTCTCACTGTCCCTCTCTCTCTCTTTAAAAAAAAATTGCAGGCTAGGTAGAGAACTGGCTTTCTGAGCTGACAAAGGCAGCACTCTCGGTAATGGAGAATATCGGGCTGGATTCATGGCTGGCATAGAGCAGATGAAGGCAGGCGCGTGGTGTGATATAGTTGACACCTTCATTTCATATCTGAATGGGTCTTGTGATTCTGTTATAGAAGCTTCTCCTCCACCTGTCTCTGGGCCCTATTGAAATTGCAGGGGAAATTATGTTTGTGCTTGTGCATCTGCAGCATCGCCACAGTACCTGATTATACATGTAGACGGGCCGATTTCCTCAGAGAATTCCCTTCTTAGCCAAGTGAAATATCTGGATAGGACGCTGAGCATTCTGTTCTGTTACCCTAGAATAATTTACAGATGCTGATTGAATGACAAATTGTGTCTTGTCTTGCTTATTTGAGCAGAGATTATCTATTGCACTACCAGCATTTAAAAGAATAAAAGATAAGAATTTTCATAATATAAGAAAATAACATGTAAAATAAAAATTCTGCTTCCAGCAGGTCTGAGTCCCTCTGCAGCTGTAGGATATTTGAATGAAGTGACAGACTACACAGCAAGCCCTGTACGCTTAATCCTTTTTCTTGTGCTGGTTCCAGGAAAAATGAAGAGCACTTTTTTCTCTTCTACGTGGAGAGTTTTAATAGTCTCTTTGGATAACAGAGAAACTACATTAAGGAGAATATTTTTCACTATTCAAAATAATTTATCTTAATCACTTGGTGATTAAGGACGCAAGCTGTGTAGTCAGATTACCTGAGTTCAAATTCCAGCATTTCTTTCTTACTAGCTATGTGACCTTAGACAAGTTATCTAATTTCTCTGTTCCTAAGCTTCATTTATTAATTGGCAATAGTAATAGTGCCTGAATAATGGTATTTTTGAGTGATAAATTAATTAATATACGTAAGGTTGCTTAGAACAGTCCTTGTCATGTAAATGCTCTATCGGTGTTAGCTGTTATAATAATCTGATAATCATTAAAATCTTAGATTTGACGAGTGCACAGATATTTTCTTTGAAAGTTCTATAATATATATAAATGCCATGTAAATACTAACTACTTTAACAGCATTACATTAAGATTGAATACATCAGTACTAAATATGTATTTATATAAGAGTGACTAAAATTGCATTAATAGTCCACCTTTTCCTTTTCATCCAGAACTTCTTAATTGGTAGTATAGGATAAAGAGATAACTGAGCAAGGGTTCAAGTAGAGAGAAGGAATAGAATAAAATACACTATGGGGAGGGGGTACCAGGGATTGAACCCAGAGGCACTTAACCACTGAGCCACGTTCCCAGCCCTTTCTGATTTTTATTTTGAGACCGGTTCTCACCAAGTTGCTTGCTTAGGGCCTCGCTAAGTCACTGAGACTGGCTTTGAACTTGCATTCCTCCTACCTCAGCCTCCAGAGTCCCTGGGTGTGCATCACCATTCCCAACAATAAAATACCTTAGATTCGCATGAAGTAGAAGAAAGTACAAGCAGATATAATATGAAAATAAAATACAGGAATAATCTGCCAGGACAAAACATGAGCAATGACTGAAACTGGTACCTAAGCCCACAATCATATTCCTAGAGAAGCCTCTAGAATCAGTCCACAGTGAATCCCCTTGAATGGCCTAGGAGTGAGTGGTAAGTCACATCACAAATGAGCAAGGTTCCTATAAATGCAGAGACATGGAACCAAGCATGGAGACCTAACTTCAAATTTCAAATTTGTAGAAGCTTTGTCAAGAGCCACTGGGTGGAAGCTTCTTGTCAGAGCCACTACTCCAATCTTCAGGAAAAATCTGCTATATCAACATCTGGCTTCAGGCCCCAACCTCCCTCGAGGTTTCTCGCCATTACTCTAGGCCTGTGGACTGTGGGATCCTCTTGAATAGAGCTTAGTGACCGGCTTTGTGGCATCTGTTTGGCCATCTGTAACCCAGCCTACAGCCTCTGGTGATCCAATCCAGTGATGTCAAAACTGCCTCCCCTCCTCCAGCTGCACTCAGGCAGGAGCAACAGTTCCTCTGATCAGGGCTACCAACTCATAGATATCTAACTTCATTGTGTAGTCCCCTGCTTTCTTTCCACAACTGATAAACAAGCTCAGGTGTTCTTTTATATTTACAAAGTTGCTATTTTATCATATGCACCAGAGAAGCTAATGATTCAATCACCATTTGAATACAGATGGATACAGCAGTGGGTGTTCAAACTTCAGAGATGAATTGCCACCCTAGGAATAGTCCTCTTTCTCAGGTGCAGTGGTCTTCAAGCTGACATATTAAGCTCCCAGTGTTGGAGATACTTTCTCACAGCAGATTGATAGTGATAACATCTCTCTCCCTAGAGGAGAGTCTTTGCTTATGGAGAAAACGTAACAGTATACCAAAATTTAAAGTGCAATGACGGCTTTATTTCAGAGTTACGTGACTCACTCTTGCCTTTAAAGAATACTCAAAAAAATTGAGAGAGAGTAGGTATGACCTGAAAGTGTGTTCACAGAGCATAGCTCTTCAAAATACTCTACACATTCATACACACACACACACACACACACACACACACCATAATAATTTTGGAAAGTCACATTAACAATCAAGAGCTCCTTTCTTCATTAAAGGAAACAATTTTGTTTAATTAGATACATATTTCATCATGGAATTTAATGTATTTTCAGAACAAATTTTCTGTAGGACACAGTACTCTATTGCATGTATCTGCAGTTCCAATATAAAAATCAACCTAATGTTAATGTTTTGCCCATAGATGTTTGGCTAGTTAAGCCATGTAGATCTTATAGTCTATCTGTGGCGTCAAGGCTGGGTAAGAAAGTTGACTGTGCCAAATGCAGCTGCTCTTCAATTACTTGGGTCACCGTTGCTCATTAAGACCCTAAGAGGGGAGCAAGTCATGAAGTATGGAGGGCATAAATCAAATAGTGAAAGATAAATAGTTGTAACTTCAGTTTTTTGTTGGTTCTCTTTGGTATATTAAACATTGCAAGATTTTGTGCTTAATGCTGATCCAAGTCAAGAATTTATGATACCAAGAGTATGAGGTTATGTGGTGTAATATTCCAAGCCCTTAATTATAAGCATTGCATTGCAATGCCTTAATATACATTTGTTGGTCATTAGGCTTAATTCAGATGTATTTTCAATCTGCATCATAACAGGAATATGAGTCATTAGTGCTCAGGAATAAATTGAATATTAAATAATACTGGCATGGAAAAATTTCAACTAGTCCATTTGCTGAAGAACATGATAGGGAAATGCAGTGCAGTATCTCTGTCAATATAGTTGCATATGGAGCCTTTGGTTTGTTTACTGTTCTTCAACTTCTGTTGATATGAGAGAATTTTTTGCAAGAAAGTCAAAAGTGGAAAACACACAAATACCGTATCAACTTATGGTTTTATGGAAGCAGAATGCAGCCAATTAAAATGCCACACTTTCATCACAAGTGATTCCTTTGATTTCTTTTATGTGACATTTCCTGTCAAATGTGTTCTGATGTATTAATAAAACTTATTCTCTGTTTTAGGACTGTTGAAAAAACTAACTACTCTAAAAGTAGATGACAATCAACTTACAATACTGCCTAACACAATCGGAAAGTAAGTGCCAATGTTTCATACCAGTCAGCCTGTCTAATACCAGAAACAAAAGGATATATTGACTTTCTGATACAAAACATTTTCTACTACAGTTACCAATAAATTTGTTCCTATGTCAATTTCTTTTGGACTTACTTTGATTTAGCTATATATATTTTTATATAGTTTATTTTAATTTAATTTTATATTTGAACACTGTATCGACATTCAGCTATGTAATATCATGAGTAATGTTCAACCACAAATCTTTCACAGCAAAAAATTACACCGACCTTCAATTATACTTTTAACGGTATTTTCCAGATAGTGTTGATTTGATATTTTCAAATGAGTAACATTTGTAAATTCACTTGAATATTTCTTGCAAAATCAAATCTTCAAAGGCTCTACAGTATATATATGTATAAATATATATATGTTGCAATTATACTATTACAGTAATAATAATATTTGATAGATATAGCAGCTTATGGTGTTATCAGAAGCAAAGAGAGAAGCATCTTCTTAGCTACCAACTTTTAAAACTTCAAGATAGGGCTAGAGTGGTGGCTCAGTGGTTACAGTGCTTACTTAGCATGTGTGAGGACCCATGTTCACACCCCAGCACCACATACACAACTAAGTGTCGGGGCAATGAAAATCAGATGAAAAAACCAAATAAAGTTGATTCTCTCCTCCCTCTCTCTGTCCCTCCCTCTCTTTGAAAAAAAAAAAAAAAATTCAAGATAAAAGTCCAACATTGCCTTTCAAGGATATGTCCTCCATTTATTTGATAGCAATCCATTTCTAACTTTAAAAAAAAAAGACATATATATATATAGAGAGAGAGGGAATCAATTTTATTTAGCTTTTCAGGTGGCTTTCGTTACTCTGACACTTTGTTGTGTACGTGGTGCTGCGATTCAAGCCCACATCTTCTCGTGTGTTCCTGGTGGCTCAGGTAACTGCTGAGCCCCTATTTCTAACTTTATATTGCTATTAACATTTGGTTCACAGTTCTTTAACAAATATATATTTTCTCAATGCTTCACTGAAATGCTTTTTTTTCTTTACAATATGTGTTAAATGAAGAATCAATATAAGATGCTTTTATCCTGAAATTACATAAGGTTATCAGAATTTTGCCCCATTTCTCACTGAAAAATTATAGAAATTGTCAATTTAACAAATTTAAGTGTACTTGGCAAGAGAAAACCTCACTTTTTAAAAACAGCTTTATTGGGTATGTTCAATACACAACAAACTATATATTTGAGACCTCAACTTGACAAGTTTTGACATAGGTATAAAGTCTTGGAACCATGCCTACCACAATCATGGTAAGTATGTCCCTCCCTCCTTCCCTCCCGCGCAACCCTTGACAAGTCAGCCTGCAACCATTGATCTGGAAATCTTCATTTTTAAAGAGTAGAGCAGTCTGGCAAGATTCAAATTCAAATGTTCAGATTTTGGAAAACAAAAAGTCTCAACCATTTTTGATATTGTAATATACAGACCATGCAGTATGTTTCCATCTACAGTTTGTTTTTGTTTTCTGGTTTTTTATTTTTTTCATTTCTTCTAGTGTAAAGAGAACATCATTTTTCTTCTTTGGGATACACCAAAGTAATTATTATTCTTATAAAACTAATTTTTAAAAAAAATTCTTCCTAATTGTACTCTTAAGCACTAATTTTTCTTCATTGGGTCAAGACTTAGTGGAAACTGAATTCAACTTCATTTTATCCCTACTAAGGTTATGATTGGTATTTTTATGTTCACAATTTTTACATAAACTTATGACCATAGCTCTTTGAAGACAAAACGAAGAAGTTTGTGTAACCTAAAAATAGACCCCAAAAATTATTTTTTCAGTAGGAAGTGGAACCCTAACTTGGTCATCCTAAGAACGAGCTTTTGTTGATAAATTTTCAAATGGACTGCGGTCCACTTGAAGACCTCCAGGTGCCAAACCATGAGTCCTAACCCATGACTGACACTGGAGACTTGTGTGCCCTGAGTTCCTGTTATACATGAGTATAAATTCCTGACTCTGCCCTTCACCAGCAAAACCTCATTTTAGAGTTTTAGGAATAGGCACCCTGCAGCTCTATCTCTTTCCCAGCAACCATATGGGGTGTGGCAGCCTGGCTCTGCACTCACTGTTAGAATCAATCTTATGTCACCACTAGCATTTAGTCTTGTCCCTTGAAGTCCTCCTGGTAGTTGACACAAATGTGGAGAAAGCTGAATTGATCAACTAGTCACTTAATATAAACTTTTATACTACTAAGATCAAAAGTAATAGATTTAGAGAACTCACTTGGCCATCAGCTCCTTTCAATTACTTGAACACAAGACTTATTCCAGAAAAGCAGGGTGATTAACTGGGGGAATTGGAGCATGTATGAATGCTGAGAAGGCAGAACAGTGAGCCTTCATATTGAAAGCAACTCATTCTAATTAAATTCTCAGATGCCAAAAAACCAAAAGAAATACTTATGTTGCATGAAAGAAGTAATATTTTAAAAGAGCTCATCAGGGCCACAATAGAAAAGATGGAAAGTCCCAATAGAACTTAACGGCGTTTCATGGGGCATGGGGGAGGAAGAGTGCTTTATTAGACTTAACCAATATTAACCAGCATCATAATGGACCTGTCCAGAAAGCCACTGAAACATTAGTTGCATTGATATAAGGATCCACTCAAAGCCAGTGGGTGGTGGGTACGTTGGTTCAGGAATCCTTGACATCTGACTGCCCCACCCCTAAACAGATTGACAAGAGGGAAACCAGCATAATAAGAGATGTAGAAATCTAATTCACAGAAGAAAAGGTAGAGGATACTTGTGGTGTAGGTACATTAGTTTAGTCAGCTTTTTAATTGCTGTGACTAAAAGATTCAACAAGAATAATTTTAGGAGGAAAATTTAATTTTGGTGCTTATGATTTCAGAGGTCTTAGTTTGAGGGTGGCCAGCTCCATTCCGAAGGGCTTGAGGAGAGGCTGAACATTATAACAGAAGGCATGACTCCAGGGAGCAGAAAGAGAGAAACTCCATGCCAGCTACAAGATATATACCCCTAAGGCACATCCCCAGTGACCCATCTCCTCCCACCACACCCTACCAGCCTACAGTTACCAGTTAATCCCCTCAGGGAATTAACTCACTGATTTGACTAAGACTCTCATAACTCAATCATTTCACCTCATCCTTCCTTCATTGGCTCACATGAGCTTTTGGGGGATACCTTTCATCCAAACCATTACATACATCTTCAAGAAATGGTTTCTGAAAACCACCTAAAGTAGGAATGTAACTAATTAAGGAATAGAGTATCGAGAAGTCGTAGCTCATAGGCATAGGTCTTCTATTGTGCAGCCCAGAACCACCTTCTAGAACCTGTTGGTACATTATGCTCTCCTCACTAGAGATCCCTGGAACTCAGAAAATCACCACCACCCATCTCCACACACTAGAGTGAACTTTTTCTCTACCCCTATAATAGCTTCAGAATATGATAATATTTTAGTTCCTATTCTATGCCTTCACAGAACACAAATATATAGGCTCTGTTGCTGTAGGTCACTATTGTTAATTACTGTAGAAAAATAACTAGACTATAACCAAAAAATAGTAATGTTTTTAAAATTAAGAAATTTTATAAAATATGTAAGCACAGACCTGACTATAGTGGTAGCATTACATCTACCATTCATTAATCCCATCCCTCTCATTCCCTGGAGTTCAGTCACATGGGCCCTTCTTCCACATCTTCAAGGAGCCAGACTTCCCCTGCATCGGGGCTTTCTTAATATCATTGCCTCTACCTGGATGTTCTTTCCCTGCTCTTCATAAAGCTGGCTACTTCACATCTTCTCAGTCCAGCTCTTAAACTTCAGTGTACATTCGAATTACCTGGGTGTCTTCTTTGAAAGGCAGATTCTGATCCGATAGGTCGGAGACCAGGGGTTTGGGGGTCTGCATTTGTCACAGATGTTCCAGTGGTGCCATTGCTTCAGGTTCAGGGACAGCAGTGTGGCTAGCAAGGCCTTAGTTCTGGATTTAAGCATCAACTTCACAGTGAAGCTTTCCCTAATGCTCTTTCACGGTGTGTCCACCAACACATTTTCTCTGTCCCTGGACCTGCTCTGTTTACTTCCTGGCACTTTTCACAATTTATAACTGCTTATTTTAAAGATCACCTTATTCTGCCTTATAAATGCAATTAAGATAGATTATGTATCCAAACTGCAAAATTGTGTAAGGTTTCTAAAAATAATGAACACTAGACCAACTTTACTTTAGGTTACAATGTCTGTATTTTTGTGTTAATCAATGTCACTTGGAAATACTGTGAGACTATTAAGCAGTATGAACATTTTTAATGAATATGTTTTCTTATTTAGAGCTCTTATGCTTCTACTTTTCACTCAATGCCTTGTGCAGAGTGAAAATATAGAATGAAAAATGAGGAAATTTTGCAAGTAAATATGGATGCTAAGTTATTCACATATATAGTTTTCTTTTCATTAAGGTTGATAATTGATTCTCTTTAAAGCATGGGAAATAACCAGGCATAATGGCACAAGCCTGTAATACCAGCTACTTGGGAGGCTGAAGCAGGATGATTGCAAGTTCAAGGACAGGCTCAGCAACTTAGCAAGAACCTATCTCAAACTAAAAAGGACTGGGAATGCAGCTCAGTGGTAAAGCATTCTTGGGTCCAATCTCCAGTACCAATAAATAAATAAGAGCAAACAAAGTAAGGAAAAGATTTATCAAAGATAAGTGGAACTATTTAATTCAAAGATTGATTACTAGTTCAGATAAATAATCCCATCATAAAAGCTGATTTTAAGAGATTTTTAGCACCATTATCTTCCTTTGATTGTTTTAGAGAAAATATAAGGGAATTTGCAGAAGAATGGAGTAGTAAAAATAAACAAGTTCAAATCAAAACAGTGGTGGGTACATGGGAAATAAAACATTGTCACTCTTCTCACTAAAATTTTTGTTTGGGAAAACACAGTTCTTTTGCATAATGTTACTTATATTAACATGTTATAGTTTTATTATTATTTAAAGAGAAATTAATACAAAACTATTTTTTTAAAGTTCCTGTTCTAATTTAGAATACAGTAGACACCGAAGAATAATCTACAGAAAAAAGTTCTTTCAGCTTATCAATGCTTTTTAAGAGAGTGAAGGGATCCTAAAACCAAAAAGTTTGAGGATTTTAGTTCTATACATGACATAGTTGGGACAGTGAAGTTGTAATCGTTACTGTCTAACTTACGTTCTCACTTCAGAGTAGTCATTGGCACACAAACACAAGCATTTTGGATTTGCCTGTATGGCAAAACTACACTACAAAAAGTTTTATTATGTATTTTCTTTGAAAGTGGTACTTTGCTTACCTTACCTTAAGAAATTCAGAATTGCTAGATCAAAGGTTTCATTCAAAGGTTAGAGATGAAATTTAAATATTTACAGAAAGTGCTTTGCAAATGGTTAAATAATCTGTATTTTATTATGATACCTTCTTCCTGTAACTATGGGCACCAAAATCCTAGAAACAGTGACCCAAAATATTCTTATTCTGTACATAGAATATTTCAGTATTTTAGACTCATATTGGATAATTCTTAATAGTACAACTATAAGCTGCTGGAATAATTCATTTTTCAACATTTTTCACGGTTGAAATTGATCCCATGACTTTTGTGCCAAATGACTTCTAAAGCACAGTTATTTTTGTTGTTGAACCTTAATATATGCCGAGAAGTTTCAACAGCACTGAGAATTGAATGTCAAATAAGAATAATAATGAGCAACCGTTTTGGGCTCACAGTGCTCCAGACACCATGTTTGGGACTTGTTTTAGTCAGCTTTTCATTGCTGTGACCCAAGGATATGCCAAGAACAATTTTAGGAGGAAAAGTTTATTTTGAGGCTCAAAGTTTCAGAGGTCTTGTTCAATAGATGGCTGGCTCCATTCTTCAGGGCTCAAGTAGAGGCTGAACATCATGGCAGAAGAGTGTGGCAAAGGTAGTGGCTCACCACATGGCTCCAGGAAACAAAGCGAGAGACTCCACACCAGATACAAACCCTATCCCAAAGGCACACCCCCAGTGACCCACCTTCTCCACAGCCCACCTGCCTTCAGTTGCCAGTTGATCCCTAGGGTACCAACTCACTGACTGGGTTAAGGCCCTCAGAACCCAATCATTTCACCTCAGCCTTCCTCCAGTGTCATACATGAAATTTTGGGGGACATCCCACTTTCACACCATAACATTCTACCCCTGACCCCCCAAAGCTCATGACAGTCCCACAATACAAAATAAAAAGAGTGCCCAAAGTCTCAAAGGTTCCAATATTCCCCAAAATTTCAAGTCCAAAGTCTCCACTGAGATTGAAGGCAAACTCTCAACATAAGCACCTAATAAAAACTCAATTTACATATGACCATTACACAAAGGCACAGAGTAAACATTTCCATTCAGAAAAATAGCTGCATAGAAAGAAGGGATGGGACCAAAACAAGACCAAAATCCAGCTGGGCAGGGGTTGGAGCAGAAGCTTGGTGGTCACAGCGCTTGCCTTGCATGAGCAAGGATGCAGGTTCAAACCCTAGTACCACCTACATAATGAAGTGTTGGAGGAACAAAAACCACATGAAAAAGCTATTAATAAAATTGATTCTCCATTTTTCTCTCACTGTCCCTCTCTCTTAAAAAAATAAAATCCAGCTGAGCAAACAAGTCTTATAGTTCTACGTTCAGCATCTGGAGTGCATGGCATTCTGATGTTCCATCCAAAGGGTTTATGCAGCTCTGCCCCTACAGCCTTGCTGGTTGAAGTCTACATGGCCTCTCTCTTGGCTCTTCTCTGATCAATTCCTTCAGCTCCCCTTGCCTGATGATCCACGGCATTGGCATTTCTTAATCTTGGGGGTGTCCACTGCAGCTTTGGCTTCCTCCTCACATCACCCTGCATCGCCCTCTCAGGGGCTGCCTGCAGGGACTCCAATCCTGTTACAGCTTGCCTGACCTCCCAGACCTTCCTTGGAAGTCTCAGTGGAAGCCTCCATGACCCCATTACTCTGGCATCCTGCAATCTTGCACAATCAGCACCTTGTGGTTGCCACCGAGGTCTGCCACCATCCTGAGCAGTAGCCAAGTCTCCTGAGACTGTGGCTGCACCAGCCTCTGGATGCCTCGGTGGCTGAGCATGTTGAAAACCCTTCCTAGCGCCCCTGTGCAAGGAGGGTGCTCTACTGCTCTCTTCTCAAAGGAAGTTTTATTCCCTTGAGCCCGAGATGGGTGTGGTCTTGCTAATTTCTGAGATTCCTTCAAGCCATCTTTTAAAATCCTTAGTATTTCTTTAGTGATGGTGATGTCCTTTTTACCCCAGTTTCTCTCATCTTTCAAGTGCAAGTTTTTCAGATCTTTCTGTTAAGCTTTCTGCTCCTGAATATCACCATAAACTTGGCTAAAAGCCACCAGCAATGTCCATGCCTCTGCCTGAATACTATGCTGCCTAGAAATTTTTTCTACTAGATTAAGAAGTCCACTGCCTTCAAAATTAGCTTCATAAAAAGTCTCAAGACATGGATAAAATGTAGACAACTTTTTAGTCAAAACATAGCAGGAAAGGCCTGTAGTCCAATTTCTAGTAGTGTCCTTTTGCTCTGAAACCTCTTGTGCCCTGTCTTTATTTAGTTCAGTCCTATAGGCATCCTGGTCTTCTGAGCTCCTGAGAGAATCACCCATTAGCCTCCGCTTATAACAACCTAAAGCTTTTGCAGCTTCTGTCACTAAACATTCCAAAATTCCTCCCACAAGTACCAAAAGGCTCCAAAAAGCTTCTAAATCACATGCTTTATTTAGTAACAACAACGACCCGACTTCTCCGTACCAATTTCTGTTTTAATCAACTTATTTTATTGCTGTGACTAAAAGACCCACAAGAAAATTTTGGGAGGAAAAGTTTATTTGGGGGCTCAAGGCTTCAGAGGTCTTAGCCATACAAGACCAGTTCCATTCCTCAGGGCTCCAAGTGAGGCCGAACATCGTGGTGCAAGAGTGTGGCAGAGGGAAGTGGCTCAACACACAGCTCCAGGAAGCAGAGAGGCTACACCAGACACAAAATATATACCCCAGAGGTACACCCCAGTGTCCCACCTTCTCTACCCACAACCTACCAGCCTTCTTAACCCAATCAGTTCACCTCAGCCTTCCTGCTTTGTCACATATGAACTTCTGGGGGACACCTCACACTTAACCATAACAGGAGTTTACAGGCATTATCTTCAGTTAAAGGCCCCGAGAGCACTATGAACAGATACAGGCACTGAGGCTGAAGGAAGTTACCCAATCTCCATGCCACACCTCTCAGTATATGTGATAGCCAAAGTCACATATAAATGCCATTCTGTGAATGACTCTTCATGTTTGGTAAATTAACCAGCTCTGACTTGTGCTGTAGACATAAAGGATTTTTTCACAAGAAAAGAAAACTCATGCTGAGACTGTTCTTTCTTAGCTTTATAGTCTTGGATAAAAGCAATAAAAACTTAGAGCTCCAAAAGGGTATTTTATAAAATCATTCTTTCATAGAGTTTGGCCAGAGAGGGTGCGAGACTAGGAGTCAGAAAATCTAAGGATCTATGCAGAGCAAAAAAGTTCCTTCTGTTTGGGCTCTCAGCTATGAAGCTATTTAGATCATTAATAGCCATGGCATTAGAACAAGTGTCATACAAATAACCATGGAACATTCTGCATACAAGTTAGAATGATGTTGCTAACTTGTGATGTTTTTCCAGTTCTTATATAGGCTCTGTTTTGTCTTTTGTATCCTCATTTAAATTTTAATTATTTTGCATGTCTTGAAAACACCAGCATAGGCTCCCCAAGCACTGGTGTCATGCCTTGAACATTTCTCATCTCCTGCATTGCTCCCCGGCAGGGTGGCCCAGAAGTGTGTGTAAGCCCTGAAACTTGACGTGGGTTTCAGTCATGGCTTCTCCACCCATTAACCAATTGACCCATTAACTAATTGGCAAGTCATTTCGCATCTCAAAGCTACAGTTTCCTCATTCGTAAAAAAAGAAATAGCAATATTTCTCTTAGGCCTTTGAGAGACTTAGTGGGAGAGGGCCTTCAATAAATTATAACAGTTGTTCTCAACAGTAATAAGCAAAAAGACCTTTATGTATTTTCATGGTTGCTCAGGTTGATCAGTGGGAGGATTGTTAGTGTGGCGTGAGTGAAATGTCTAGTTCCTAAAAAGAAAAATGTTTCCTACTTATTTGCAAATGTAATAATAGAGTCCTAATCTGAGTTAATGTAACAAAATACAGAAGACCGGGTGACTGAAACAAGGGAAGCTTGTTTCCCACAGTGGTAGAGGCCACAGCACTAGCAAGGTAGGTGTCAGTCTGAGGCCCCTTTCTGGGTTTGTAGTGGCTGCTAGGCTCCTGTGTGCTTGCATGACTTCTTTGCACAAGGGGAGAAAGAGGGAGAACAAACACTCTGGTGTCTTTTCCTATCATGAGGCCCACACCTTCATGAATTTAACCCTAATCACCTCTCAAACCCTCCTTGCAAATACTATCTACTTGGGATTAGGACTTCAATGTATGAATTTTGGGAGGAAACAAACAAAAAGTCCGTACCGTGCATATTTTAAACCTGTATAATCAACTCTCTGGAAATGAGGCGTTTGCAATTGCTTCCATGTTTTTTGGCAAAATCCTCAAGAATAAACTGTTGGAAGCATAAAACAGTTGCGCTTTGTTTGTTGTTGGGGATCCTTTCTGAGAAATGCATTGTTAAGCAACTTTGTCACTGTGTAAACTATGCAGTGTACTTATAAAAACAGAAGATTATGAGGTTGCTGCTGGCATAACATGTCATATTGTCTTATAGTAAGCATATTTTATATTAGTAGAAGTACTCCAAAACAATGATAAAAAATAATATAGTAAATACATGATTAGGGTATTGTCATTATCCAATATTATATACTTTGCATAATTGTATGTGCTATACTTTCTTGGTACTAAGGATTGAACCTAGAGGTGCTTTACCACTGACCTACATCTCTAGTCCTTTTCATTTCTTATTTTGAGACAGGGTCTCACTCAGTTGCTTAGGCCCTCTCTAAGTTGCTAACACTGGTCTAAAACTTGTGGTCCTCCTGACTCAGCCTCCTGAACTGCTGAGATCGCAGGCGAGCACCACTGCACTCAGCTGCGTGCTATCCCTTTTACAGCACTGGTGGGTTTGTTTACACCAGCATCACCATAAGCACCCAAGCTATACATTAGTATGGACTCTAACACTTAATTCCTAGCCTACAATAATGAAATTGATTTATGACCTCTGAACATAAGATTAATGGCAAAAATGAGTAGCATTCACTCTGTGCTCATCCTAAGTGATTTACATATATTAATTCCTTTATGTATTTTTAGGTCTTATAATCCAAGGTTAAGTACTATTTTCACTCCCTTTGCCCAGTGATGAAACTGAGGTGCAGAGTAATTAAATAACTTGGCTAGGATATTCCCACTAGTACTTCTTAGAATCTCAACTCTTTTCCCAGAAGTTTGATCTACCATATGCTATATTGGCACTTTCTTCTAGCCGTTGCAGTTTCTGTTCTATTTCCTAAGTCTTTGATTCACTTTCAGCTGACTTTTGTGCACAGCGAGAGTTTCATTCTTCTACGCATGAACATCCAATTTACCCAGCACCATTTCTTAAATGGTTGTCTTTTCTGCGACATATGATTTTGGTGTCTTTGTCAAGGACAGATGACTGTATCTGTATCTCTCTGTGTCTTCCATTCTATTCCTTTCTTCTATGTGTCATTGTCTGTTTTTATGCCAGTACCATGCTGTTTTGTTACTCTGTGATATAAAATCAGGTGCCGT
The DNA here is from genome assembly GCA_004027875.1 of Aplodontia rufa. NCBI lineage: Eukaryota > Metazoa > Chordata > Mammalia > Rodentia > Aplodontiidae > Aplodontia > Aplodontia rufa. The sequence continues at coordinate 6,191 of PVKS010034291.1, read as the reverse complement.
GATGCCTCTAGAATTACTTGTTTTGCCAAAATTGTTTTAGCCATTCTGGTTCCTTTATTCTTCCATATGAATTGTGGGACTGTTTTTCTAGTTCAGTGAGGAATATCATTGGAATTTTGTTGGAAATTACATTGAATCTGTACATCAATTTTGTTCATATGGCCATTTTAAACAATATTAATTCTGCCTATCCATCAACAGAGGAGACTTTTCCATCTTCTAGTGTCATCTTCCATTTCTTTGTTCAGTGGTTTATAGTTTTCATTGTAAGAGGTCTTTCATCTTCTTGGTTAGATTTGTTTCTGGGTGGAGCTTTTGTTGTCATTGAGGTTATTTTGAATGGAATTGTTTTCATGATTTCTTTCTTAGCAGATGAGTTATTGGTGGACAGAGAAGCTATCAATTTTTATGTTGATTTTGTATCCTGACACTTTGCAGAATTTGCTTATGAGGTCTAGAAGTCTTCTGGTTGAGATTTTTTTGGACCTTCTTAGTATAAGAACATATCATCTACAAACAAAGATAATTTAACTTCTTCCTTTTCTTATTTGTATCTATTTTATTTCCTTCTTCTGCCTAATCATCTAGCTAAAATTTCAAGTATTGTATTGAATAGGAATGGTAAAAGTGGACATTCTTGTCTTATTCCTAATTTTAGAAGGAATGCTTTGTTTTCCCCCATTCATTATGATGTTTGTTATATACAGCCTTTGATTTACGATGTTGAGATAATTTTCTCTGTCCTTAGTTTCTTGAGCATTTTATCATGAATAGGTTCTGTATTTTTAAGAAGGTTTCTACTGCAACTATGATGATGTGAGTTTTGTTCTTAATTCTAGTACTATGGTAAATTATATTTATTAATTTGCATATGTTGAACCATTGTTGCATCCCTGGAATAAAACTAACTTGATCATAACATAAAATCTTCTTAATGTGTCATTGAATATAATTTGTTAATATTTTTAAGGATTTTTGCATCTATGTTCATTGAGGATATTGGTCTATTAGGGAGCACCACTTTAAAATGCTTTACATTTTCTTTGTACCTTATTTTTACTTTTAATGTGTACAATCAAAACTATAAAACTACTAAAATAAAGATCTCTTTGGTTTCTTTTTTACTTCATTATTATAAAAGCCAGTGATAATCTGCATAAATGTGATAATTTTTCATATAATATCCTATATTAAAATACCTTTAATGATTTTTAGCAAGACAGCCATCATTGAAGTCAATTGAAATTACAGGTCATGAGTTTGAATCTTTAGAATTTCAGAGATGATTAATAAATTTATATTTTGTACCTACTAGTTCTTATTTGAAACCCAAAGATGTAAAATATTTTAGGCTCTAAAGCTCATTGTATAGTTTTAAAAAAATGTTGTCTTTTTAATACAGGAAGTCCTTTCTTTACACCATAATATGGAAATACATAGGCGTAACACACTGTTTTTCCTATTGTACTGTCAACATACAACAGAACATTTCTGGTCACTGAAATATGTAGGGGTTTTCCCACCGAAAGCAATTCCTGAGGCTGGAGCAGTGGCTCAGGAGTTAACAGCACTTGCCTGTCATTCCTTAGTGTGCTGGTTTGAACCCCAGCACCATGTTTACAACGAGGTGTCAGAGCAACTAAAAGCCACATGAAACACTAAATAAAATTGATTCATTCTCTCTCTCCCTCTCCCTTTCCCTTTCCCTTTCCCTCTCCCTCCCTCTCCCTCCCTCTCTCTCCCTTTCCCCCTCCCTCTCTCTCTCTCTCTCTCCCCCTCTCACTCTCACTGTCCATCTTTAAAAAAATTTTTAAAAATAGAAAGCAATTCCTGAATTCTCTGTGGACACCAACTGAACGTCCTACAGTTTACCTCAATTCTGACACAACTCTCTGAAGTTTGAATCAGAACCCACAGGTAAAACTGCAGTCCCACAAGACTGCTTCCCTCTTAGATGCCAGTCACAAGTCCAGATCTGGGGAACTTCTAATGACCACCTATAAATTGGGGCTTTCTGTAACTACTTCCTCAATCCGTTCTTTAGCTGGAATGGCTCACGGAAATCAGGAAGCAAGTTAACTAGTGTATTATAAAGGATATGGCAAAGGGTCCAGATAAGCAAGCACATGAAAAGGTACATGGTAAAATGTATTTGGGAAGGAATACACTTCCCAGTAACCCCATGCAGTCAGCCCTCAGAAGTTCTCTGAACCTCATCCTTTCGGGTATTTTGGAAGCTTTATATGTGAGCATGATGATCAGCTCAACCTTCAGCCTCACTCCCCTTCCCTGATGTCAGAGTGTGGGACTGACATTTCCAACCTCTAATGACATGGCCGGTTTCCTTGGCAAGCAGCTTCCATCCTAAAGCTATCTAAAAACCACTCCCCAAAGTCTTCTCATTCATACACAGAAAAACACTCATGACTTTGAAGATGTCAAGGATTTTAGGAGGTCCGTACCAGGAACTTATTGAATATCAAATATGTATTCCCTTTAAATAAATAAATTACAGTGACTATAAAAATTACCATGCCATTCAAAACTGTGCAAAACAGTTTCAACAGATGTGAAAAATTATGATTGTTTTTACAAAAGATATTTATGACCTTTTATCGTAACATTAAACATTCTTACTGTACATTATAAACATATAGGGAATTGGAAAATAATAAAACTAATATTTAATACAATGTGCTTTTAAACATCAGGAACACTGAGATGCGGTATTTTTGTTTGCTTGTTTCATTTTAATTTTAAAAACTCACCAAATTTATCTTAAACAACACCTGCCTTCTTTTCATAGTGTCAGTTATGATCCAGAGTAAATATCTTTTCTGGACTTCAGTGAATTATCATACTCCTTTCCAAGTTTGAACCAGGTTCCAAATTTTTATCCTTTGTCCTGCCAGTGTCATGAAATGTCTGAGTCCCTTCAGCATGATATGTGGTGCCAGGTCACTTCCTCGGAAACCTCTCCAACCTTTTCATCACAACTACTTTCCTCACTTATGTGGGTAAATGTCCCTTCACTAAGTTCCCCGGCAGTTTATCTGGGATTCTCTAATAGGAGCAGTGTCAACATCCCCACTGTCACCTGTGTCTTCTATAACTCTGTTTATGCTCTACTGAAATCTATTATTTGCACAGTATGCTAAAAGTGTCTGCTATGTTGCATGCATATTATTTGCTGTTACTTCCTGCCACAGGCTCAAATATTTTCATTTTTATGTTTCATATCATATTACATCTGGAACTCAGGCAGTGAAACTGCATGATCTCCACTTGTGGCACAAACAGCCTATTCAGTTGTCTCCGTAAGATAATGGGCTTTAAAAGTTCAAATAACTTTTGGCTGGTTTAGTGATGTTGTCCTGGGTAATAAGTAGCTAATTTTCACATAAATCCCCAAAAGAATGAGGATCACCCAGAGCTTTATCCAATAGTAGTGGTGTTTTAACAGTTAAATAATGTTGCTTGATCTATCTGCCTATTCCTGGGCATCACAGTTTGCTGTCAGTGAGTGAGCATAATAGCAGATTCATGATTTGCTGTCTACGTGTGAACATCATAACAGATGTGCATGGTGCCTCACAACTTTGAAGGAAGTGATGTAGCTGTGCTGTTCTTGGTCACGATGCACATCTATTATTTGCATGGTATTTTGTGGACTAAAACTGTGATATTTTATGGAATTAGTACAGTTAAAGTAACTGAAATTTGAACCATATTGTTAGGGAACAAATTTTTTTATGAACTTTGACAGCTGAAACTTGTGTATACTGGCATGCACAAAATTGAGAATTGCCTGACTGGTTCAAGACCAACTTCAAAATGTGTTTGTATAAAAGAAAGAAAAAGCAAGAAACCTCGATTATTTTTCAGCCTTTTAAATATCTTGTTTGAATTCAACCTCTGAATGTATAACTCACATTTTTATTATAAAAATGCTCTGTTATTTTTATTACCACTTGATGACCACATGACTCCCAGCTATTGGTAGAAATCTCTTCTATACAATTCTACAAAATTTATTAAGGGCATTATATGTGTAAGACACAGTGCTAGGGTTTTTAAAAAATAGATAAAGACATTCTGTTACTGAGTTTCCACATATGTTGATTCCTGCCCCCCAATAAACACGCAGACACACAGAGTCACAGACCATGCCCACCTGGTACCTCAGCAACATGACTGCCCCCTATCATGGGCAGGGGGGTGCTTAATGGATTTAGAAACAAATTTATTTGGGTTCACTAATAATAAGAGAAAAAATTACTTGGCACTTTTGTGACAAATACTATGCTCAGTCCCTTACTTATTTCATGAAATATTCAAAGCACTACCTGAGATGAATAGTATCCTCTTATTTCAAGTATAAAGAAACTGAGACTTAGAAGTTATATGACTTGTCTGTGTAAAAGGAAAACTTTTCACTTAAGCAGTTATTCCGAGTTGAATGCCATGTTTCATCATAGTTCTAAGTTGCTGAACTTTTTTTTTATTAGATGGATATAGAGATACAATTGAGGGGGAAATGTTATCAAACATTCAAGAACCAATGTATATATACTTAGTTATCCATGGCTAATGTCATATCATGGATGCCCAGCTTGGGTTCCCCCTGTTGCTGTTTTCCCCAGAAGAACTCCTGAGTTAAATGGATATCTCATGGAGGACAGAGATCTCCTTCTGAGATGATTCCCCCATATTCCCACCCTCCAGTCTCCTAGGAGTTCTTCCTACACCCTCACCCTCCCCATCCCCCTCCTTACGCTTCCAAGAGTCCTAGGGAGTCATCTCCCTGTTGCGTTGAGAATCATACAATTTGAAGTTATTATCTTAGCTGTCTAACATACTACTTCCCCATGTATTCTAGCTTCCACAGATGAGAGAAACCATTCGGCCCTTGAGTCTCTGAGATTGAGATACTTCACTTAGCATAATTCTTTCCATCTCCACCCATTTGGCTGCAAAAGCCATAATATCATCTTCTCTAATGGCCAAGTAGTATTCCATTGTATATATGTACCAAAGTTTTTGTATCCACTCATCGAGTGAAGGGCATCTGGGTTGGTTCCATAATCAAGCTATAGTAAATTAAGCTGCTATAAACATTGATGAAGCCACATCACTATAATATGCTGATTCTAACTCTTTTGGGAAAATACCCAGGAGTGGGATAGCTGGGTCATAAGGTGGTTCCATCAATTTTTTGAGGATTTTCCACACTGCTTTCCATAGTGGCTGAACCAGTTTGTAGTCCCACCGTTGTTGAACTTTTAAGGATCATGAACCCTAAGTCACCCTGGTCAGAGTCCCCCTGAACCTAAGTGGATTACATGTTTTCTTCACCCATAGCGCCTGATTTGCCTCAATGTACACAAGTCTTGTGAATCTGTTTCATGCTTTCCATAATGCAAGTTTTCCATCCTTTGTAAACATAATCAGATGGCCTCTGATCAGAGCACCCCTGTTGTCACTGACTTTCCTTTTCAGAGCAATACTTACTAGATTTCTTCCCTGTGTGTACCTTTGCCTGGCAGGTCAATAAAGGCAGGTTTATTTTTTGAACTATAGTGGTCTTCATTTTATTTTTTAATATCCAAGATTGTGCATCCAATAAGTGACAGAACTGGGACCTAAAATGCACTGTGACTAACTTCAACTCCTGTGCTTGATTTACATGTTCACTTTTTTTCCTTTGAGAGAGAGAACGACAGTGAGAGAGAGAATCAATTTTATTTGTTTTTCGTGTGGTCTTCGTTGCTCTGACACTTCGTTGTGTACATGGTGCTGGGATACAAACCCACATCCATGCACATGCCTGGCAAACACCCTAACCGATGAGTCACTGCTCCAAGCCCCTCAGTTTGACTTCTTTTTTTTTAGTTTATTTTTTTTAGTGCATTGTAGTTTTACATAATGTTGGGATTGGTTGTCACATATCCCTAAATGCACACAATTCAGCAATACAAATTGTTCAATATCCCCCCTGCACATCCCTCTTCCTCCCTCCTCCCATCACCTGATCCCTTGCCATTCTTCTGGGTCCTATATTGTTCAAAAAAACCCGAATACAGTGACATACTTATTATACCTATAAAGAACATTTATATATATATATGTATATATATATATATACACACATATATATATTTATAAATATATATATGTATATTGCTATAGTA
>PVKS010034290.1:0-20999 GCA_004027875.1 Aplodontia rufa | reverse complement strand
TTCGTTCCTTGCTCTTGCCCCGTGAGCATCAGCAGCCAGGGCAGGAAGCTGTCAGCAGCCTGGGCCTGCCTGCTCCTGATATTGGGTCCCAAAGTGCCAGTGGCCCTGCTCCCTGCTTAGCCTCCCAGCATGACCCTGTGTCCCGTGTGCCCAAGCCCTGGAGGATCCTTAGGCGGCGGGTGGCACCAGCAGAGAGCAGCCAGTTCTCCCAAGATACCTGCACAGGGAAAGGTCAACCTCATGAGGACCACAAGGGCTGGAGGCGCGTGACAAGGAGCATCACCACCTGCTTCCAGCGGCTGTGCTGCTGCCTGCCCTGCGGTGGCACAAAAGTGGCTCCAGAGAACGGGAGGCAGAAACATGGTAGGTTCCAAAACAGAGTGGCCCCAGCGCTGTGGAGAGCTGAGAGAGAGAAGGCAGAAACGTGGTAGATGCAGCAGCAGAGGGGCTGCAGCCTATTGGAGAACAGAGAGACAAAAGCACTGTGCAGTGGCCAGGAGTCCTGTGCCCTCTGGATTCTGACTTCAGGCCATGGGTTTCCATCAAGTGGGCTGGGCTCCAACAGCTGCAGGAGCCAGGTGTACAAAATGGCCAGGCATTCCCTACGAGGGCTCCATGCAGCCAGGAGTGCCTCTGGATCCACCGGGACAGCAGGACTCTCCTCCACCCCCACCTGCGAGAGAGACCAGAGACTGTTTTCCCTGGGACGCTTGCCCCTGCCCTGCTCTTCTTTTATCCTCTGTACCATGCTTCTGAAATGGCAGAGATGATTCCCAATAAATGTGTTTCTCATAAATTGTGTAAGGAATTTTTCCAAAGGGAAAAGAAAAGGCAGACAACAAAGCCTTGGAGGCTCAGGGAGAGGGCAGGAGCCCAGGAGCCATCCTGTCTAAGGCCTTGGACCAGGGCTCCCCTCTCCTGTTCACAGCAGAAGGGGCATAGATGGGGCCTTGCTCCCCTTAGCCACTTTCAGATGGACTTGCTGGCCTTTAGTCAGCAGGGATGGAAATTGCTACCCTTGAGGCTGGGGGATGGCGTGGTAGATAGTGTGGATAGGCAGCCTTGTTGCCAGGGGGAAGGTGGTGAGGGTTGGCCCATCTCAAACTAGTGTAGAGCCCCTCACTTGCTTTGGAGCCTTGCTTCTCTTGACATAGTTTGTATGGAGGCCCTCCTCTTGAGCAAGTGCCAACACGACCCAGTGTGAATGGAGACTCTTCCCTTGAACAAGTGTAGACATGACTTACATCTTTTTGAATTTGGCTGAAGGTATTCCTCAACTTCTCTTTAGGTCCCTCCCTGAGCTGTGTGCATTGGGTGGTTGGTAGATGTTGTAGACATATCTGAGAAGGCATTGGAATACCCAGGGTTTCTGGGGCATCATCTGCATGATACCGTTTTCACGGAATGGAGAGGTGGGTCAGTAGGGCCTGCTGGCAGCAGTGCCTGGGTGCTTCACCTGCCATGCAGCTTCCCTACCCCACGTCTCCTCGTACCCCTGCCAGAGGTAATGGACAGTAAGCACATGGGAGTTTGGGAGTGGAGACATCAAACCGTCTTATTGATGGTATTTACATAAAAGCAAATACACCAAAGATAAGGACACTGGAATTTTGTAAATTGACATGTGCATCTGGCTTATAAATACTGCTTGGGTTAGGCAGGAGAGAAGACTTCAGTCACCTTCCGTCCCTGATTAGGTCCACAGGCCTTTCCTCCAGAGCTGTTCTGGAAGCTTCTTGTCGCTGTTCACTTTATGTATCAGACATGGATACCTTTCTTTAAAAAAATGCATATCACATGTGTCATTCCTTATTTTGCCATTTGCTGGTGGGGCCTCATCTGTGAAGTTCTCAAATGCTTGGGCATTTTTTTTAATAGGAAGAATGCACATTTTTCTAAAGAAAAACAAATCCCAAGGGTGATAAATCTGTCTTTGGCCAGTCACTTCCCAGCTTGAAGCAAGGGCACATGTTGTTCAGCCAGGAAATGAACTTCTTGTGATCCAACCTTGCCTTAGTAGATTGCCCAATGGCTGCCAAATGGCTGCCCAAAAGGTTACGATGTGGAGAAGATTCTGGGGTCATAGAGGCATAATATGAGGGTCACGATATTGGGTGTTTGAACACAAACCCAAAGCCACTTGGGCAATTCCAAGCCCATACTGGGACAGTCGCAGGGATGTGTAGAAAACCTGGAGGAGAGGAGGGAGGTAGTGGAGCAAAGCAATGCATTTAGTGTATTTGCTGTGGCTTAGTCTTGGTGGCAGAATGAGAAGGTGTCCATTGCTGTAATTTTTCTTAGGGTTGCTAGAGATTGGGGCTGGTATTTGTCAGGCTGTGGTCTCCTCATGACTCCTAGAAACAGATATTGGCCTGCCCCTATGGGCTATGTAACACCTCCTCTCTGAGTAAGAAGGAAAGGTTGCTTCACTGACTTATAATATGTGTGTGCTGAGTCGCTTCATGCTGGGGCCCTCCCATGAAGTAGTTCCCAAACTATAGCTTTTTACTGTGGGCCACAAATGCCAGTTCTCCCCAAGGTTGCTTTTAGTGTACAACTTCTTATGGTCTCTTCTTGCATGCAGATCACAAGTGCAATGAAGTAGGAATGCAATTTTGAGTTATTACAAGTCCCCAACTCATAGGTTATGAGTAGTGATTTAGCCGCTCAGGTGTGACATCTGTCTTCACACACCCTGAATGGTAATAGTCCTCACTGGGCTCAGGGTGAATGAGACCACAACCCTGAGAGCCACTATTGCTAGGGCACCTTGGAAGCCCAGTGCCCACCTTGCTGCTGTGAACTTTGGCTGTGTGTATCTGATCATTCAGCTCTTTCCTATACTTTGTTTTGGTTTCAGTTATGTTTTTAACTGAAAAATGATTTACACATGCACAGTATGCATGGCACAGAAGACAGTGGCAGGACTTCCTGGGACAATACAGAGGCCACTGCAGAGGGAGCAGATGGGTGAGAAGCCTCTTGGTGCCCTTGCAGTGTTCCTAAGGTCCTTGCTACCCTATGGATCCATTGCTCCTTTTTCATCAAGTGGAGACATTGCATTCAGAATGTGACTTTGTGGATTAAATTACCATCATCACCATCATGGAATCATCATGTGTTGTCTCCTGCTTGTCCTCTGTTTCCTGGAGTGTCTATTGCTTGTTTTCGGCCTTGTTTGGACAGATGTGGGAACAAAGGGCTGGTGTGTCTTCCTGGGAAAAAGTTGGTCACTGATGAAAATCATATTGCAAACATCATGGCAGCCACATCTTTCTATGAGGCAGAAGTGCTTCATTTACATGAGCAATAGCTAAGGTCCTCAGGCCTAGAACTACCTGGCTGTGTCACAGGGCCTGGCTTCTCAGGGAAGAGCTCACAATTTGCATTTGGAGTGCAAGATCCCCCAGTTCAAGGAGCCTTGTGCAGAGTGACCTTCCTATTTATCTTTGGCACCAGTGAGACACCTGACTCATGGGGATGCTCAGCAATGTACTCCATTCCTGGCTCTGGTTTTGTGAAGAGTGAGGTAGAGATATGCCAGGGAGCTGGTCTTCTGAAATCCCTTGACCTAAGGGAGCCATATCAACTCTAGGAGTTCAGGTCAGCAGTTGCTGGGGAGATGAAGCTTGGGATGGGCTCTCAGCCCAGCTGTCCCCCAGGCTGTCCTGTTGCCACACTGTGCTTGGTTGTGGGCTATGCTGACCTGGCAGAAGCTGCAACTGAGTCAACTGTGATTTCTTCCTGTTCTTTCCTCTATGGACACCTGTGCCATAGGGGAGAAAGAGCTGGCCTTCTTGCAGGGTTCCTGTCACCTCCCTGTCTTTATCATGAGAATAAGCTAGCCACGCTGCCTGTCATCCCCAGATCTTGCCTACCCAACTCTTCGCAGCTTTGGAGCCATCTCCAGGCCTCAGAGAAGCCCCAGCTGAAGCAATCTAAACATTCTCTTCTGCCCACCACATTTGTGTGTATGGGCTGGCCTGCAGAGGGTGGGGCATGAAAGCTCAGTGGCTATCTCGTCTAAGAAGTAAAAACTACAGCTGAAAAGCACTCAGAGTCATGCCAATCACACTGTTGGCTCAATAAGAAAACACCACATGCTACTCTTAGCTCTCTTCCAGAGGTCTGACAAAGCCCCAGTCTTTCCCAGAAGGCAGGGTTCCCACAGTTTACGAAATCGTAGCCCAGCTACAAAAAGAACAAATCTAGAAGACATTATCCAGGGAAGACAGGGACACTGAGCAACAGGACGTCACCCTGCACCCTGAGTTAATGGCACCTGGGTGGTTCCCTATGGATCCCACTTTATATGCCCTGCTTCCCCATCACTGTCACATAAGGCATGTAGGGGTGTGTGTGATACATTCCCAGTCCACATTCGCTGAAATGTCAAGAATTTCCTTGTGTTCCCTTGATAGTCCCAGAGCTTCTATCATATCTTAGAAGTCATAAAAGGTAATGGAAAAAAAAGCCACCCAAATTAGATTTAGAACCATTGAGTTTCTTTAGAGTACATCTACAGGGCTGAATAGAAGTTAAACTCATTTGAATTGAAGTTCAATAGAAATTTCAAAAAGGATGGAAAAGTCCTGTGTGTGTGATGTTCACATCAAGGTAACCACTTTTCACATGTGGCTATTAAGCACTTGAAATGTGGCTAATGTGACTGTGGAATAGAAAAAAATAGCCAAAGTTTGAATGTTTTCTCTGATATGTGGAAGCTAATCCAAAATAAGTTGGATAGGGGGTGCAGAATAGAAGTAAGATCAGTGAAGTAAACAAAGGGGAATGAACAGAAGGGAGGCAGGTTGGGATAAGGAAAGATAGAATGAATCTGACATAACATTCCTATGCACAAATGTGACTATATCACAGTGACACTCACCATTGTGCACATCCACAAGACACTAATTTAAAAAAATAACTATGGGTAATTGGCAAAAAGATCAGTAGTGCAGAGGGAAGGTAGTATGATGTGGGGAAGGGAAGGGAGGGGATTGTACTGGAGACTAATTTAGAAGAAGCAATATTCTATGCTTTTGTAATTATGTCAAAATGGATTCTACTGTCATGTATTAACAAAGAACCAGTAAAAAGTAAAAAATATTAAAAAGATTAAAGAAAATTTTAATTTCCTCAAATGTAAAGAAGACATAGTTTTCAGTGTGTCTGGAAAAGACAATATGTAGGCAGCAGGATGATTAAATTGTTTTGCTCATGAAGATTATATGAATAAATAGCACTTCTTCAGTACTAAAGTACAATAGTTTCCATAGACATCTGACTTAATGACTAGGTAGGAAAACTATATTCCAAAATATAAAAAGTGTGTCCTCTAGAGTCCTGACTGATACTTCAATTTACAAACTTATCTTTAAAAACTTATCCTTTTTTCCTTAAAATATAGATATTTGGGGGATATTTTAGTATTGATTTACATATTTTAATTTTGTTTTAATAATGTATTTATTTGATGTGTGCCTCAGTCATATCTCCATATACATTAATATAGCATGCTATTAGATAATTGAACTTTTCCATACATAACTGAAATTAACTGAAACCATAAAATAACACAATATTTGTTAAAAAATAAGATATGAGGTTTTTCATGCATAGTTTCATTTCTTACATTAATTTTAAATTCCCTTATTCTCAAATATATCTTATAGTTCTAAATCAACATATACAACTAAATAAGAAGATACAACCTGTGATTCCTGTATAATATCCTTTAAATAATAATGGATATTTTATTTTTACAACAGATATTTTAAAATAATCAAATTAAACTATTAAATTCCTTATTAATTTTTTAATAAAAAAGGAACTTAGTCACCAAGTCTCCAGATATATTTTTCATAAGCTAGAAAAAGTAACAAGGACAAAGTCATCTGATTCACCCAATGTTAACAAATAACAATTGATCTAATATTTTCCTATTAATTTTGCATGTGAATCTTATTTTAAACAAATGCAAAATAAGAAGCATTGCAAAAATTAATTTATAAAGCTATTCTTCACTCTAGAATGTGTTAGTGTTTGCATCTGTATGAACACAGAAATATATTCAAATTTTATACGAGACATACACAACTCAAAAATGAAATTAATGTGCACCCAATTCTGCAGGCACAGTTATATTGCATAAGGTAGATCTCTTTCAATTAGACCTATGATTTTTAAAAACTTATTTCATAGCCTATTGAAACATTGTATTGTTTTATAATGTTTGTGGAAAATTCTACAGAATCTGATGTCATTCTATTTAATTGTGACTTATTAACCTTTCAAAAAATATTTTATGAGATATGTTTTTCTAAAGTAGTAGAATTTTGTAGTGATACTATGCATATGTTACGTGGCAGTACATTACATGGGCAACATTTGCACTTCGATAACGTTAACTAAAGAATGCAGGATCATGAAGACACATGCCTTAATTTTTAAATAATGTTTTATAAAACTCAGAGTGAGAATTTATATGTCAACCTCAAGGCACAAAAAGCCTTTCTGAAACTATATCCTCTGGGTCCCAGCCTGATGAAACTAAGGGGTCATAGGAGAAAAGGTGAAATACATTTAGGAATTAGGTTAAGATATAATGTCTTGTTCATAACTGTCAAAATGAAAATGCAAACAAATGTACCTCCAATTGTGATACAAAGGCTTAAAATTTAAAAAGTTACTTGTCAGCATTAACAACTTAGTTGACACCTGGTATCACTGTATTAGAACAAAATTGAAAAAAAAACACTGCTATATGAAATCTTCAAATATCATTATTTAAAATGTCTCTCAGAACAGGCACAGTATTGAACTGAGTAATATTTTAAATAAGTTGTTAAGCTTTAAGGACAAATTAATGCTAAAGTTCCAAGAAAAAAAACAAACTTCAAAAACAAAATAAATATGTGGGCTTTGTCCTTAAATAAAGCAATTTCTGTCAATTATTTATTAATTTGTTTTATTTATTATTAAAATAAAATAATATTCAATTTCAATACTATTCAATTTTAATATATTAGAATATTCAATTTAAATAAAGTTATTAATAGTTACATAGTGTCAACTATATTGGCAATATAAGTCATTTTATATTTGCTCCTTTCTAGTACTTTTTTAAACAGTATATTCATCAAAGGATGCAAAATATCAGTCAGGATGAATAAGTTCAAGAGATTGATTTTAGATCTTATTGATTATAGCTTATAACAAATCTATTTTGTACTTAAAAATTGGTAGGAGTAGTGCCATAGTAACTAAAAATAAATATGCGATAAACATTTGAGGTAATGCACATCCTAATTAGCCTCAATTTAGATATTCCCTAATGTGTACAGTTACAAAATAATCTTGGATACTATAATTATCAATTAAAGTATATAAATAAAGTGGTAGAAAAATAGAAAATAATTTTTGATCCATGGAAATATATTGCAAAATATTCAATTTCAATAAAATTATTAGTATGTATTTAATGTATGTCAACTATATTGACAATATATGTCATTTTTATATTTGTGCCTTTGCGTTTTTTCATTTTGAATTATTCAAGTTTAAACATTGAAAAGAATGATTCTCATTCAAATAAAAAGCATTTTCCTCTGTTTAACATAGAACTGAGTATATTTGTAGGCTTTTAATCAAATACTAGTGAATAAAAGAAATACTGAATGAATGGTTTCATTATTGCCACAACATTTTGGGAATAGTAGAAAATTTAGGGAATGGATAACATTTAGCAGTCAAATTTTTACTATCTCTTCCTCAAAAGGGGAGATGAAATTTGCAACAAATATGTACATTTTAAAAGCTTGGTAGATAAATATAGTCTTTCAAGGGGTAGAATGGATTTGAGTAGCACGCATATACAAGAGGAAAATTTAATGCTTTTTGAACAATAAGTCCCTAAAGGGTGACATTAAGTTAAGAGAAGACCAAGAATAAAACATAACGTCCTATGGAGGAACAGTCCAATGCTCATAACAACACCCAGCAGATACTCCCCTCTGTGCAGAGCTGGTACACTTATGGGCCTATTTTTGCTGGAAGCCTCATAACACTTTAGAATGAAGAATGTGGCTTCAAGATAAAGCAACTGACTCTGGGAGAGTGGCCAAAGGGAAATAAAATTTTCCTTATGGGAATTGTTGCTCGTGCACTCCAAGATGTACAAAGAATTGCTTAACTAAAGCATTTCTTACAGCCAGTTTATTTCCCTTTCCCTACAAATGTAATTTTCTACATTAAATACATATTTACATATTAAATAATATAAGTGTACCTGAGTGAGCATTTTGTCTAACAAAAAGTAAAGGGATATAATCTGTCTAGGTTTCCAGTGTACACTTTTATCTGTGAACAAAATAGTGCTTGTTATAGAAGACATTCTGTTGTTTATTATCTAAATACCATGGATGTTTTAAATATATGTGCTCCACTAATTGTTGACTGGTAAAATTTTCTCATTAAACAATAATGTAGCATGGCTTCAGACATAGATAATTTAAATTTGTTTTTGTGCTTCAACCTCTAATTACTGTCAAGATGCTGTTTGTGATACAGCACAGTCATATTAATGGATGTAAGATACTTAATTCTGAAATAAGCACTTGCTGTCAGAGAGAAGTATATCAATGTGACATGTACAGGCTATAGACCTGAAAAAACATTTGCAATGAGACAGAAATCTCACAAGAACGGCAGCTTTTCTGTTAGAAATGAGTGCTGTGTAATGCATATACTTCCTGATGTTCACATTTTATCTTATTGACAAATATGACTCCTTTTTTATTAGAAATCTATCAATGAATACCTTTCCTAACAGTTTGAGGCCATTCATTGTTGTTTTTGCAATCCTCCAAAATTTGATTATGACTCACTAAAAAGCAACAAAATCTTGCCTGAAACTAGGGATAATTATATTAAATGAATTTCTGAAACATTGTGCTCTATAAGGAATGATAATCACACAAGATAGTTTCCATTTAAAATCATATTGAATTGACAATTTGCTATATTCTTTGAACACAGAATTAAAATTATAAGAGGAAGTTTACAGTCACAAATACAAATAAAAAGTCTTTCTCTTAACACAGAAAGAATCAATATTGAAATCAAATGCCATTAGTGGATTAAAGATATGATCCCTTAGCTTTTATGTTCTACAAAAGTAGTAGTATATTTGGACTTCAACATATATATTTCCAATAGACATAATATAGATACAATTAAATGTCTTCTGCATCGTGGAACAAAATACATTATGGACTAATTTTAAGCAAAATAAAATTAATTATGAATAAGTTTGTCACTATTCACTTTCAGAAAACATACATAAATGACCCTTGTTTAAAAAATGTTTTCAAATCTTTATTATAGCCCACAAACTTTGGGAAGAAATTAAAAAGAATAAGTATTTCCCATCAGAATATGACAACAAATGCAGTAGTTAATTTTTTAAAGTCATAGATTCATGCCCTAGCTGAAAGTTTTACATTTATTAGTTATCTACAATTTATTATGTTAATCTTTAATACGAGCGGAACTTTATAATTTACAAGATCTTTTATATCATTTGACCTTCAAAATAACCATGAGACGATCCTGGAGAACCTTGCCTAGGATGTTGGGGGACGTAGGGAGGAGGGCAGGGAAGGCTGAAGGGAATAGGAAGGATATCAAAGAGACCTGAGGGAGGTAGTACGGGGGAATCTAATCAGAGGGGAACCTCCAACTTCCATGAGAAGTCCAATTAACTTGGGGTTAAGTAGGGGGAAACATGGAGCCATGGGGAACCCAAGGGGAGAAACTATGGAATGACTCCAGCCCTGCTTGTTCTGTCATTATACTTTTGTTCTTGATTGTTTATCGATGAATCCCTCCTAATTGTAAGACCATGTTTAATGAATAATTTTTTTTAAATAATAACCATGTGACAAAATCATGTATGTGAATTTAATTATGGGATCTGAATTTTGAGGTCTGAACTATTCGTGTTTACTCCCAGTAAGTCTCTCTCAATCTCTTTATTTCTCCTTCTGTCTCTGTCTCTCTCTTTCTTGCATGCATGCATGTGCGCACATGCACACACACACACACACACACACATACACTCAAGAGAAAAATGAAAAAATTTTCCAAGTTTAATAAAACAACCATCTATTTCTCAC
Source organism: Aplodontia rufa (assembly GCA_004027875.1). Taxonomy (NCBI): domain Eukaryota; kingdom Metazoa; phylum Chordata; class Mammalia; order Rodentia; family Aplodontiidae; genus Aplodontia; species Aplodontia rufa. The sequence continues at coordinate 10,821 of PVKS010034290.1, read as the reverse complement.
ATATTCTATAGTAAAGTTTTTTTCATCTAAATTTTCATCAAATGACTTATGGAATCACAGAATAATTGTGAAACTCTACACCCAGGATTGAATGAGAAGGCTGGAATGAGAAAAATCTGAAACTGATGATAAGAATACAATATGTTTTCAAATTCTCTGTTTAGAATGCAGGAAAGTTCAAGACCACCAGTCTGAACAAGGCCTTGATGCACAGAAAGCCAAGAGCCTGCTAGAAAGTATTAGGTCAGGCCTGGTGGCACATCCCTGTAGTCTCAGTGACTCAGGAGACTGAGGCAGGAGGATTGGAAGTTCAAAGCCAGCCTCAGAAATTTAACAAGACCCTCAGCAACTCACCAAGGCCCTGTCTCAAAATAAAAAAAGGCTGGAAATGTGGTTCAGTGGTAAGTACCCATGGGCTCAAACACTGGAACAAAATAAAATAAAAAACACATGAATCTACATGTATAGAAATATATCACAATTTCAATCTCTCATTTTTAGCATGTTTTTAAGCAGTTATGCTATTAATGTTAACTTTTTACTTCACAGTTGTTCTGATAAGTGTAATAGAAAACATTATGATTGCACTTTCAATTTTTGCTGTTTTTGAGAGATGGCATAAATTCTGAATAACCAAAATCACATTTTATCTCAGAGATAAGTTTGACAAAGTGAAATTCCGTCATCTATAAGTTCAGTGATAAATTGCTCTCAAAGATTACCTACGAATAAGTGAGTTCATAAGATTTTTAACCAGGGATCTAAGTAGAATCGTTACATATTTATGCTGTCCCACATTAATCATTTAGTACTTCAGGTTTGATATTGTGATTGATAAGACAGCTTTATTGCCTAATGCTGCAAAGCAAATATTGGAATACGAAAGGGAATTCATGTGCAAGAAACAGCAAATTTTTGGCAAGAATTCATTTTCTTCCTCTTTTTGTTTGCTAATAAAAAACTCCTGCTTTAGATTTTATCTAGATAAATGATTGCCTAACAGGCTTTCCAGTTTCCTTTTCAGTGGCTGTATTCCTATGAATACGTTTTGACCAATGGAATGTGAGTAAAATTAAGGTGTATAATTATAGGCCCTTATATGCTGAGGAAACTATGTTAGAACTTTTCTTGCTTCCTACTAGAGGAAATGACAATAACCTTAGGCTCTGACATGAGAGCTATGTGACAAAGACGGAGGGATAACCCATTAATCTGGATGCCTGAACTGAATGCAGAGCCACTAACCCACCATGGACCACTTGCCTACCCTGGACTCTTAACTGAGACTAAAATGTACTTCTTTCTTATTTATCCTGAGTATTGCTGGGTTTCTCAATAAGGGCACCATAGCTAACTAAATCATTGCCCTAGTATCACTGAATTAAAGGACATTTGAAGTCTTTGAAGTCAGAATTTTCATCATCATAATCAGCATTCATTATTAATATATGTAAATTTAACAAGTTGAAAAGGGTATGAGTGGGATATAGTGAAGATAAATGTAACATTAGCCATTTAAATATTTCATAATTTACATTTTTGGAAAATGTTCTTCAATTGTTATCTTCCATACGTTTATAATTAAAATGTCCTTCAAATGCACATCTTTATAAAGTCTCATACTTTAGTGGCAAAATAAAGACTTGTTCATGAAATTTACTATCACAGAATATGACTACATTTAACAAAATTATGTCTTTAATAAGGTAGAATTAGACTGCCATCAGAATCCACATGAAGAACAAAAAAATAATTTACTACTATTCATGGGTTATCAGCTGTGCATCAGGCACATCTCATAGGATATTTTAATTCTCCAAGCATCATTATATAGTTTCTGTTATCATGGACACTCTGCTTCTGACTATTTCTCAGAGATAGATGGCTGTCCATCACTTGACCTGTATGAATTTTCTTTGCAGCAAATCTGCTCTTAGAATACAGTGTTTCCTCACATCATGCATGGTGCCTTATTTTCCCTCACAGCCTGAACAGCCCCTTAGCTCATCTCATCTTTCTTGAAGATGAACTTGAATTGAAAGCTGAAGGATACACACACACACACACACACACACACACACACACACATAGAAACACACTCAATGCTTGTGCATTATTTATTGCACATTAGTTTAACAGAAAGCTGACCTTGAGATTCCCTAGATGATATGGAGGCAACTTTCTCAAAGTGTGAATATATAGCACATGTCTTTGACTATTTGATGAACTTTATGTAGAGCATAATATTGCCATAGTTCAGCATCGAAAAAGTAGCCTTCCATCTACTTCACCTAGCCTTCAACTAGGTGACTAGTTCTAGGTGAAGTCGCTAGGTTTATCCAGCACAGCATAGATAAAGGCTTCCTCAAAACACTCCTTCACTGTGGTGAAAGGATAAGCAAATATATCAGTTACTGGGGACAAGAGTCTATTAAATTCACTCTTAAATGTCTAAGGAGGTCTCTTTTACAAAAGAATAACAATCTCAGTATTTTCTCAAATGAAGACAAATTATTTCATTCCAGAGCAATCAGAAAAATTCCAGAAAACATCTGATTACATGGTAAATCCATGACAGTTGGTTTTGAAATGGATTTTTGGATTTTACAATACAATGGTAATTAAAAAAAAGTAGCAATTCACCTAAACAGGAATATTTAAATGTAAAATCCCTTGAAACGTAACTAGTGCAGAGGTCTAGAAAGCAGGACCTGACTATTCCGTAATAGGGAAAATAATCTCTGTAAATGTTTGAATACAACTAAAGAGAAAAAGACACAGGGTACGTCACTCATTTCAGTTGGATTCAAAGACTGCAGAAATTAATTTTTAATTTAGTGAATCTAGCGGTATTGTTTTAGTGTCTCTGGTGGACTCAAAATAGATGAGATAAAACTTTGATAACTTTTAGTAATTCCTTTTTGATCACTATCATCCTTAAGTTAATTAAATACATCTTTAGCAATTAAATATATGTGTATATGCTTCTTGGGTATGTATGCACTACAAACAATCACACATACACATATGTATACATACATACATATAATCATCATACACACATGGTGGAGGGAATGGATATTTATGTAGTTTGACTTTTATGTTATAAAGACCAAATACTGTCACAAATCTCAACATCTAGGCATACTATTTTTAAACTAATGTTCGCAAACAGTTGTAACAATTTCCTTAGGCTTATCATTAACCTTTAAATATTATTTTCATGCATTTTGGCACTCATATAGAACATTTATCTTAAACATTTAAAACAGAATTGTTGTTCAGATGAACCAAGGTTATTGCCTTTCATAATCCTTAGTTATATTTGTCTTATATTTATTTTTAGAGCAGTCAATAAAATACTCACATACACCACCAAGGAATCAACACTACAAATAAAATACATGTTCTACCGTATAAGAAAATGTATATTTCCAAGAGTGATATTTATAGAAAATTTCTGGAATATATTTGATGAAAAGTACATAACAAATTGCATTTTTAAGAATTGAAAACACACACTGTTTCTCAAAAGTGATATTGCATAAATAAATTTCAATTCTTTTTGGCATGCATATCACTTGCACTGTGGATGAAACTTCACCCAGAATTAAGACTTTATGAAAGATGCAAGAACTGTGTGCACAAGTCACTTATTCTCCATGCACAAGATTTGAGGTCAATCATCTTTTCTTTTTTCTTTTGATGGTGGTGATTCATGTATAAGAACCATATGTTATGGTTCTTAACAGCAATAGATTCTTCTATGTCTGCACAATAACAAATCAGCATCCTTTATCATTTGCAAGTGATAAATTTTATTATTATTATTTGCATTTTCCCTGACCCTTGGAACTTTACAGTGCTTAAGAGAAGATCAGCTATGTGGAATTCTATGCATATCATGCTCTATTTCATGATTGTACTTATAATAACTAATCACAGGTTGGGTTAGTATGTATTTAATTTTCTTAAAAATTTACCTTATACTTGCCTAATACTATACATATTAGCTAATACTCTTTAAACTACACATAGTGGATGTATCAGCTTTCCACTGATGTGACAAAATACCTGAGAACAACATAAATAAGGAAAGATATATTTGGACTTACAATTTCAGAGGTTTCAGTTCATGGTTATGTGGCTCCATATCTCTGGGTTTTTGGTAAGGCAGAACATTATGGCAGAGAGAGCGTAGAAGTAGAAAAGCTGCTCATATTAAGGCAGTTGAAAGGAAAAAGTAAAGGATGGGTGGTCCAGGAACAAAAATATACTTTTTAAAAACATTTGATCAATGTTCTGGTTTCTTTTTTTTTTAATTAGTTAAACATAGTCTTACATATTGATGGAATTTGTTGTTACACGCTGATACATGTGCATGTAATGACAATGTAACATGAACACAGTCCTTACCAGGGATGCACCTCCTTCACCCACTCCCAGATTTCCTATCTCCTCTGTAATTCCCCCTATTACAGAAATAAGTGTCTATATACATTTACATTAATTTTGTGAACTTTCTAGTTTTAAATTCCTGCATGAGTATTACTTAGCAACTCAGGAGAGTAAAGTGTACTTTAGTATTAATGACACCCCTTAAAGGTAAGCACCCATTTACTTACTTATTCCAAGTAGACCCCACCTCCTAAAATTTCCACCACCTCCCAATAGCATCACCATCTGGGTACCAAGCCTTTAACACATGAGTCTTTGGAAAAAGGTCCAGATCCAAAATATAAATATTGGTTTCAATCTGAACACTACAATCCAAAGCTCACTTACAAGTATCTTATCAGATACAAGTAACTTCTATCCAGAATCTTTGTCACAGGAAATGATAAAATATATAATTGCCATGTGTCCAAAGCTAGAAACTAAGAATAGATAGGATAACTATTAATCAAAACAATCCATAGTGCTTATCACTTGTACATTCAAGACAGAGTCTTTGTCATTATAGAAATTCCTACCTGGACAATGACATAGGATAATCACAGCCTCAATTTCTTTTTCCATGCTAAACAAAGTAGCAAAAAACATGTTTTGTTGCCTAATTAATATGTTGCTTTCTCTTTGTAAATACTTTTATATATTCCTCAAATATTTAATGGGGATACTCTACGTGTGAAACACTTCCTAAGTGCTAGATATTCAGCAGACTAAATAAAATAAACCCAACACAGAAAACAAAAAGAATCTTTACCTGCTTAGACTACAGAATCTATTGAAAGAAGGATAAACATTAGCCAGATATTACAGAAAATGTGCTTAAGAATATAATGGAAATTATAGGAGATATTTTTTATGTAGTAGGTGTTAGAAGATCACATAATATACGAATTTGCGTCAGTCTGAGTTTCAGAGAGGATTCCCATGAAGAAAAAAATAACAGCTTGGAAGAAGCCTGAAAAAAATGTGAATGATGACAGAGACATAAAGATGGAGTCACAGCCTAAGCCTAGTAAATAACACGCACAAAGAGCACAAGTATTTAGAATAAATTGAAAAGGAAGGTTGAGTCCGACTTGCTCGAGAAAGCTAATTACACACATTTCTTTCTAACTCTAAATTCACTGATATTGTGCTAACTTTATACCAGCCACAATGGAAGGATTTATACTGCAGGAAAAAATGACAAATGATATAAATCCTAATTTTATTTCTCTCAGAAAGTTGGCTGGTGGAGTTGGGAATTAGTTCAGTGGCAGAGCACTTGCCCTGAGTTTGGTCCTCAATCCTAAAAAAGAAAACAAAAAAGTTTAAAAATCGAAAGCTGGCTGGTAACTATTTTCCAACACACTACTAGTTTGGAAGCCATCAAAAAGAATGAATAATATAAAATACTAGATAAGAAGGAGCTAGAAGAATCAGTCCTTGTCTTAGGAATTTGAAGTTTTACCTTAGGAGCAATAAATAGGCACTGGTTGAATTTTAATAGGCATGTAATAACATCAATTTACTCTTTGAAAATATCACACTAGCTGCAGTAGATATCACAAATTTGAAGGGAGAAAGTAATCCTTGCAGAAACATCAGGCAGGAGGCCCACATCCATGAGCTCAATAGTACCTTTTTATAATTGCTGCTTGGAAAGGAACATAAAACTGAAATTGCAATGCATTACATAAGCAGATGAAGTAATACATATGTTCCTTCACAATTTGGTGGATGACAGTGTTATACAAGAATAAGGCTGGAGCCATGACTCTGTGATTACAGCCCTTGCCTGGCATGCGCGAGGACACAGGTTCGAATCCCAGCACCACATACCCACAGAAGTGTCAGAGCAAAAAAGGCCGCAAGAAAAACTAAATAAAATTGATTCTATTTCTCTCTCTCTCTCTCTCTCTCTTCTCTCTCTCTCTTTCTCTCACACTGTCCTTCTGTCTTTAAAAAAAAAAGAATGTTGGAACATGATCAATTTGGTTGAAGGTGGGTGATCATCAATTTGTTTGACTTAACTGCATATAAGGTACATTTGAAAGATTCGTGTTGTTGAGCAGTTATGATTTTGATTTTTTCATATTTTGGTGACCTTAAGGAAGACACATTATGTGCAGAGGTTCTAGCAATAAGGCTACTATTAACTTTCTGTGAATCTTCTATTGTCCAGAAATCATGTAATTTTTCCCAAGAATTTTGATAGTTTGAAAGGAAGCTGACTATTGAAATAGCATTTGCAGTTACATCCCCAGCCCTTTTTATTGATTTTTATTTAAAAAGCAATACTACTTTGTAATATACATTCATAAAAAGGGATTAAGGAGATAAGTTACCTTTTATAATACAAGCTCATATGCCCATCTAAACAGCAGGATTTTGATTACCATAAATATGAAGACCTTTCTGGATTTTGGGTGAGTGATAACAGACTTCTGAAAAGATACTTTGCTTAAACTATGATCAAGCCTTATCTGTTTTAAAACTTAAAATATTCACACTTAGCAAATGAGAAATATTAACATTCCTGCTTGGATAATAACTCTATAAATGTTGATAAACATTTGCCCATCTATTCTTTGTTTCCAAAAATGAATGCAGTATTACTCTCTGCTGTCTATATACAAGTACAGAAAAAAAAGTTACACGTATTACCAGCCATTTTACCTCAATTCTATCCCAGTCACTCTTTCTTTCTGGCACAGTAAGACATACTTCTACTAAACTATAACAATGCCCTGGGCAGTCTAGGCTATCCTATTTGATTTGGGAGATAATGAGTTTCCATGAAAATTTTGCTTATAAATCTTTTCAAGAATATACAACATGGAAAACAGAACCAACTGACAATTGAATTGTATTTTATATCTAATTTATTTGATCCTTCATACTCATTTCAGTGTTTACTACAGTCACTGAAGCTCAGAAAACAGAATCTGAGAAGAGAAAATATTTGTTCAAAGTTTAAATGCCCATTTGGCAACTTTGGACTTGGTGTACCCTTTAATATATCCAAACTAAAAGAGGAAATAAAAATTAATGATATTACTTTCTCTAATTTCAAAGTTAGAAACCAAAATTCTAATCTATCTTCAAATCTATCTGCAAATAGATTTGGTGATGGTTAGTATAAATTCATGAATATATAAACAGAGTCAGATTCTGATAATCTTCAAGAATGAACTTCTTATTTTATCCTTAGGTAAAAATCTTTGGAGCACAGCATAAAACAATATAAGGCATTATTTATAAAAATAAATGTCTACATCTGAAAAAATGAAATAGTTGAAAGCTCTTTCTTCTAAGATCTGGAACAAGACAAAGGTGTTCACTCTCACCACTTCTATTTTTTGGAGCTCTTAGCCAGAGTGATGATGAAAGAGGGAAAATAATAATAATAATAAGCATCCAATAATAAGATGACCTTGTTTATAGACAACTTGTAATGTATTGGAAGTCCTTAGTATTTTACCCCAAAAAGGTAAAATTAACAAATTCAATAAAGTTGTAGGACACAAAATCAACATATAAAAATCAGCAGCATTTCTGTATGCTAACAGCAAATATATGAAAAATAAATAAAAAAATTTTAATTTAAACTGTCTACAGAAAGGTAAAATACTTAAGATTGAATTCAAGGAGGTAAAAGATCTCTAATTTGAAAACTATGAAACATTGATGAAAGTCTTTGAAGAAGACACAAATAAATGGAAAAAAATCTTATGTTTATGAACTGAAAGAAGTAACATTAAGACCCTAAGGTGATCCACAAATTCAATGTAAACAGTATTTCAAAATACTGTTCCACATAGAAGTAAAGAAACAATCTTAAAATTTGTACAAAATCACAAAATACACCTAAGAACAATCTTGAACAAAAATAATAAAACTGGAGACATCACACTACCTGGTTTCAAAATATACAACAATGCTATAGCAACAAAAACAGTATGGTACTGTATAAAAACAAATGAATGACTTTTGGAATTGTACCTCAATATAAGTCTACACACAAAGAACCAACTGAATAACTGAATTTTTTTTTGAAAAAGTTTCCAAGAACACATGATGGGGGAAGTGATAGTCTCATCAAGAGTGTTGAGAAATCTGTGTATCTACATGTAGAAGAATAAAATTAGACCCTATCTCACACCTGTACAAAATCAGCAAAAATGCATTAAAGATTTAACTTCAAGACCTAAAACTATGAAACTATTGGAAGAAAACATAGAGAAAAATCACTATGACATTGTTCTAAGTGATAACATTTTTTAATATATCACCTAAGGCACAGGCAACAAAAAGAAAAAGATAGAAAAATGGTATTGGATTGAACTAAGGAACTTCTGTGCAGCAATGAAAACAACACCATGAAGAGAAAATATTTACAAACTATAAACCTGGTAAGGGGTTAGTATACAAAATATACATGGAATCTAGCAACTTAATTGTGAGAAAAGTAAATGATTTTTAAAGTGAGAAAACATTTAAATATGTGAGAGAGAGAGACAGTAAGAGAGATGGAGAGAAAGAGAAGCAATTTTACTTAGTTTTTTTATGTGGCTGTCATTGCTCTGACACTTCGTTGTATACATGGTTGGTGCTGGGGTTCAAACCCATGTCCTTGCGCATACCAAGCAAGCACTGTAACCCACTGTGCCACCACTCCAGCCCAGATATATTTTTTAAAGAGAGAGAGAGAGAGAGAGAGAAGGATAGGAGAGAGACAGAAAGAATAAACTTCATTTTTTTGTCTGGTTTTTGTTTCTCTGACAGTTATGTATGTGGTGCTGGGGTTTGACCTGATTTTCACACATGCCAGGCAATTGCTCAAACCACTGAGCAAACCACTCAAGCCCCTAAATTTATATTTTTAAAATACATACAAATGACCAATAAGTATATGTATATTTATATAAGCCTAACATCTCTAATCAATAGGTAAATGCAAATTAAAAGCACAATGAGATACCACCTCACAAATGTCAGAATGGCTGTTATTAAAAGATAAAAGGTAATAAGTGGTAGTGAGAATGTGGAAGAAAAGGAAACTTTGGACGGTGTTGGTAGGAACATAAATTAGCAAATTTATAGAAAACCTTATGGAGAATTCCCAAAACAACTAAAAATATAAAATATATTCTGTGCACAGTGGCACATGCCTGTAATCTCAGTGGCTTAGGAGGCTGAAACAGGAGGATCACAAGTTCAAAACCATCCTCAGCAACTTAATGAGGCCACAAGTAACTTAGTGAGACCCTGTCTCAAAAAAAAAATCAAAAAATAAAAAGGGTTGTGGAAGTGACTCAGTGGTTAAGTGCTCTTGGATTTAATCCCTGGTACAAAAAAATAAAACAAAACTATTATATGATCAAACAGTGTCTCTACTGGGCACATATCCAACACAAACTAAATAAATATGTCAAAGAGAAAGCTGCACTTTTACATTTATTTCATCACTATTTATAATAGCCAAATATCAAATCAACATGTATCCATTAATGATTGAATAGATGAAGAAATGTGTTGTATATATACACAACAAAATGTCATTCACCCAATTCAAAAACAAATAAAACCCTCCAATTTCTTACAATCCTGATGAACTTAGAGGAAATTATGCTAAAAGTGAAATAGGCCAGGCACAGACAAATATATATTATGTGATCTGACTCATAAATCTGAAAATGTTGATCTCACAAAATAAAGAGTAGAACAGGGGCTATTGAAAGGCTGGGGGCATATGGTGAGGTGAGTTGAAGATATTCTGATCAAAGGGTCTAATTTCATTTAGAAAGGAAGAATAATTTCACAAAATTTATTGGACAACATAGTAACAATGCACTATACTGAAAAATGTTAAGAGTAAATTTAAAGTGTTTTCATCACAAAAATGATAAATGCTAACTAAATTTAGTCATTATGCAACATATATATACTTCAAAACACTGAGCTCACAAGATAAATACATGAAATTCTGTTGGTTTAAAAATAAATAAATTAATCATCTTCATGATTGTTACTAATTGCTGTAACTAAATTAGTTAAACAGCTGTCAGTCTCTGAAATGAAGAGCCAAGAAGTTCTATGTACATTCGTGTCATGTGCATAAATAGAAGAAATATGATTCATTAAGATAAAATGTGGAAGAAATATGATTCATTAAGATAAAATGTGGAAGCTGTAGACTGGTACAGCCCCTCTGGAAAGCAGTATGGAGAATCCTTAAAAAACTAGGGATGACTCCACCATACGACCCTGCTATTCCACTCCTGGGTATCTTTCCAGGGGACTTAGAATCAGCACATTACAGTGACACAGCAATATCGATGTTCATAGCAGCACAATTTACTATTGCTAGGCTATGGAAACAACCCC